>JALPQD010000387.1:1603222-1769555 GCA_023101885.1 Typhlomys cinereus | reverse complement strand
CTTAGAGGCTCAGCACTGGACTGTCGAACTGATACCTGTACTTAACAAAAAGCACAATATCATCAAATGATTTCATGCTAAAATTACTAAAGATGTGGCCAGTAGGATTTTTTCTCTGATATGGCTTTTTGATAGCTCCCTACCATTCTCAGACCAACTGCTTCTCATGCAATACTCTGCTGTTTTATAGTCGTTTCTGTATTTTTCCTTCTCTAAATTCAAATTTTTCCAAGAGGTTTCATTTCTAACATTGCATCCATTTCATTCAAGGAGAATGGCACTTATAAGCAAAGCTCTGCATAGTAATGATATATATAATACATACATATACATATGTATATATCATTATACATACATATGTATGTAACTATATATATCATTATACATAAATATATCATGATATATATATACATATATTTATATAAAATGTATTTTAGCTGTATGCATACACTGTACTTTTTTCTACTCGCCATGTGCCACATGTCTCCCTCTCAACTTCATGTCCTCTTTTTTTTTGAACTAACTGAATCCAATTAGTGTGACTCATGTATGTATGGATTGTGGGACCTTGCACTGAGGCATGAACAGCCCACCCATGGCCATACACACTCTGGAAAAGCATGCTCCCTCCCCCCCCCCTCTATCATTGGTCAAGAACTGCTCATGCTCAGTTAGGGGTGGGGTCTTGGGAATTCCTCCATTTTCCATGTTGAAATTTTGACTATTTTGATCATGAATAGGTTACCATAGTTGTGAGCTCATTTGTCTAATGGCCATGCCATGTTAAGAAGACAACATATTACAGTACTCCTTCCCATCCTCCCTTTTATCTTCTTGCCATTCTTTTTTGTGATGCTATTTGAGTTTTGAGGATGAAAATGTGATATAGATTTCCCATCTACATTGATCTTTCACATTCACAAATTCTCAATATTTTTACCAGTTAGGAGTCTCTGCATTAACTACTTCCCATTGAAGAAGTTTCACTGATCAAAGTTGATAGCAGCACAAATCTGCGCTTCATAAAGTTTATAAACAAATTATAAGCATAATTATTTAGAAGGCAGTTTTGTCAATATGACCATTTAACAAAATAACAACTGTATTTTCTTCTCCTGGGACCTATGACCTCCTTAGTCATTGGTGTCTGACCAGATTTATAGACCAGGCATCAATTCCCTTTTATAGAACAGTCTTGCAATCCAATCATAACGTTGTTGGTTATTCCTTAATAAATAAATATTAAGTGCTAAGCAGGAATCAGTGCTAAGTGATCTAGGTAAGACCACCTATATTTTTCTGCTCTAGAAGCCTCCCTAGCACCTTCTGGCACTATGATAGCTAACCAGCAAGAAGGAATTTTCCTGGTCAATTCAGGATTTGTTTCTCTGTACCCTGAAACCAAAGTATATGCTTTCTTCAGCAATAGTTTAAGGGTTTTTTGTTCCCTAAGGGAAAAATTATATAACTACTGCTTTTGTTATTTAAAGTTTCTGAAATTACTGAAATCACAGGTCTTTTCAACATTATATGCATGATAAAGAAAGATTTCAGCAAAAGTGTGGTGACACACACCTCAATGTAATCCCAGATCTTGGAAAGATAAGGAAGATCATAAGTTGAAGAGTGATCTATAGTGAGTTCCCATTTCAATAAAGAAAACTGAAAGATCTTTCTCCTTCAGAATGAACGTTAATTGAGACACCAGGATTAACATGTTATGGATCATATTCAATTAACTGTAGTGGTGTCTTAATATATTGGTTGCACAATGTCCAAAATTTCTTTATTATTCTTCATGCATATTCCTGGGAAGCTTTACTAATATAGCTATATCACTAGATAAAAACAAAAATGTTATTGTTTTGTTCCTCATTTGTAGTAAAAATTCTTTAACTTGTACAGAAGAGGAAGCCACATTCTCAAATATACCATGGTAATTAAATGGAAGCCTTCTGTACTACACAAGAAATAACACTTTTGTTTACAGTGGAAGCATGTTTTCACAGAAGAACTGATCCATAACATGTTAATCCTGGTGTCTCAATTAACGTTCATTCTGAAGGAGAAAGATCTTTCAGTTTTCTTTATTGAAATGGGAACTCACTATAGATCACTCTTCAACTTATGATCTTCCTTATCTTTCCAAGATCTGGGATTACATTGAGGTGTGTGTCACCACACTTTTGCTGAAATCTTTCTTTATCATGCATATAATGTTGAAAAGACCTGTGATTTCAGTAATTTCAGAAACTTTAAATAACAAAAGCAGTAGTTATATAATTTTTCCCTTAGGGAACAAAAAACCCTTAAACTATTGCTGAAGAAAGCATATACTTTGGTTTCAGGGTACAGAGAAACAAATCCTGAATTGACCAGGAAAATTCCTTCTTGCTGGTTAGCTATCATAGTGCCAGAAGGTGCTAGGGAGGCTTCTAGAGCAGAAAAATATAGGTGGTCTTACCTAGATCACTTAGCACTGATTCCTGCTTAGCACTTAATATTTATTTATTAAGGAATAACCAACAACGTTATGATTGGATTGCAAGACTGTTCTATAAAAGGGAATTGATGCCTGGTCTATAAATCTGGTCAGACACCAATGACTAAGGAGGTCATAGGTCCCAGGAGAAGAAAATACAGTTGTTATTTTGTTAAATGGTCATATTGACAAAACTGCCTTCTAAATAATTATGCTTATAATTTGTTTATAAACTTTATGAAGCGCAGATTTGTGCTGCTATCAACTTTGATCAGTGAAACTTCTTCAATGGGAAGTAGTTAATGCAGAGACTCCTAACTGGTAAAAATATTGAGAATTTGTGAATGTGAAAGATCAATGTAGATGGGAAATCTATATCACATTTTCATCCTCAAAACTCAAATAGCATCACAAAAAAGAATGGCAAGAAGATAAAAGGGAGGATGGGAAGGAGTACTGTAATATGTTGTCTTCTTAACATGGCATGGCCATTAGACAAATGAGCTCACAACTATGGTAACCTATTCATGATCAAAATAGTCAAAATTTCAACATGGAAAATGGAGGAATTCCCAAGACCCCACCCCTAACTGAGCATGAGCAGTTCTTGACCAATGATAGAGGGGGGGGGGAGGGAGCATGCTTTTCCAGAGTGTGTATGGCCATGGGTGGGCTGTTCATGCCTCAGTGCAAGGTCCCACAATCCATACATACATGAGTCACACTAATTGGATTCAGTTAGTTCAAAAAAAAAGAGGACATGAAGTTGAGAGGGAGACATGTGGCACATGGCGAGTAGAAAAAAGTACAGTGTATGCATACAGCTAAAATACATTTTATATAAATATATGTATATATATATCATGATATATTTATGTATAATGATATATATAGTTACATACATATGTATGTATAATGATATATACATATGTATATGTATGTATTATATATATCATTACTATGCAGAGCTTTGCTTATAAGTGCCATTCTCCTTGAATGAAATGGATGCAATGTTAGAAATGAAACCTCTTGGAAAAATTTGAATTTAGAGAAGGAAAAATACAGAAACGACTATAAAACAGCAGAGTATTGCATGAGAAGCAGTTGGTCTGAGAATGGTAGGGAGCTATCAAAAAGCCATATCAGAGAAAAAATCCTACTGGCCACATCTTTAGTAATTTTAGCATGAAATCATTTGATGATATTGTGCTTTTTGTTAAGTACAGGTATCAGTTCGACAGTCCAGTGCTGAGCCTCTAAGCACATTTGTGAAAAATTGGTATATAAGGCAGGTTCTGAGCAAGCTTGTGGGAGATTTTTTAATCGATGTGGGAAGACCTAGCCAATAGTGGGAAGGACCATTCTCTGGGTGATTAATAAGATGGAAAGAGCTGGTTCAGTAGTTTGGCATACTTTCAGCACACTTTGCAAATTTTCAATATGACAAATGAGGAGGTTTGCCCCTCTCTTAGCAATACCTGTTAATTTGGTATGGCTATGAACTATAAGCAAAAATAAAGCTTCTTGCTAATGTAAGTTATTTGGTTGTATATTTATCAGTAAGAGGCCAACAAATTGCAACATGTGCTCGAATATATGAAATAGAAGAGTCCATGACTCCATAATGGAACTCAAAAAGAAGGGAATAATTGCTTTTCTTTAAAGCTGAATGACAGTTAATAAATGTAGAAGAAATGTGAGAAAAAGAATATCTCTTCTAAATTACCAGGCAAATATCATCAGAATTGTTGGAAGATATAATCACATAGCTTGTAAAATACATCACTGCAGATTAACGACCTGTTTAATTGGGAAATGTATCTTTAAATGTACAAAACTATGTTTCAAAGTGAGATTGTTGATACCTTGCTATAAATTAAACTTTTGGGGCAGAACACTATGAAGATATCCTCCGGATTCTCACTCAGTGATCACTGAGTCAACTGGTAGAAAAATTTTTTCACTTTTACAAATAGTTTTCAAAAATATTGAAAAAAATGTTTAGAGATCATTTTCATGGCTTAATATTATTCTTGAAAGACATGGAAGAATGCAGAAAACTTGGGGTAGTACTTCTATTTACCAGGCATTATGATGAATATAACATATAGGCAATTATAAAGATACAGATTACTTATAAACACTAAACTTGATGACATAGGCATAGCTGCTCATTTTGTCATGTTAAGCTATGCACATGTAGTATGCATATTCTATTGCATTTATGACACAAAGTATAAATATAAATAATTATGAGCAAGTATTAACAATACAAGTTTGCAAAATAAAAGCAAATAATAATCTGAAAGGAAAATACAAAGAGCAACTCTATCATTTTTCCAATAAGCATGAACATTTATAAAAAATTTGGTATTCTAATATAGTTTACATACTCTTATAGCATTTGATTTTCATGTATGGAATACTAAGAACATACTATAAACATGTGTTTTATATGGAGTTAAAGTTAAATAATTTAATAATAATCAAATATTATTACTTTTTTTGCATAGTCTTACTTTACAATCCATTCTGGCCTCAGTCTTTCTATGTGATTCAAGATGGTCTCAAACACTCCATTTTCCTAATTCAGTGTCCCAACTTCTGAGCTTATAAATTTGTGCTACCATAATTGGCTAGTGACCATTTTTGTATGTTAAGCATTCAGTACTGGTAGCATAGCATAGTTTCAATAAGTCTTTATTTTTAACCAAACAATTTTACAGTGGTTTTATTAAAATCATGTATATTTAACAGAAAACACAGGAGAAAATCTTTTGGTGTTATGTTATGAAGTAAATTATGCCTTCCCTCTAAATTATTTATGGTGAACACTTAACTTTAACCTTCATAGTTAATTTTTTGAAGACAAGGTTTCACCACACAACCATGTCTGGCCTTGAACTTGTGATCCACTAGGCTCTGTTTCCACAAATACTAGGATTAAAACATGTAACATCATGCCTAGAAAAATGAGTATTTGTAATTTATTTCAAACCTAATGCTTTCAGATATATCATTAGCTATCATTCAGCTGTAAAGAAAAGGAATATTGTTTACCTTTTTTTTGTTAATGCATGTGTGTATGAAGGGAATATATGTGTGTTTGCATGTGTCTGGGTATGTAGGTGAAAGGATACGTATACACAGGAGTGTGTGTATGTGTTGAAGCCTGAAGGTAATATCAGGAATCATCCTCTATCAACAATTCTTCCTTATTTTTGTCAAGACAGGGTCTCAAACCATGAGCATACTATCAGAATTAGTCTGGCCAGTTTGCTCTGAGCATTACCAAGTTCTGCCTTCCAGGGGTGAAATTACAGGATGGCTGCCATTTCCACCAGAATTTTTATGTGTAATCTTGGTATGTGAACTCCAGTCCCTTTGCTTGCATTGGCCAGTTCTTTAATTGCTTAGATATTCCCCCAGTGCTGTTTATTTCTTCTCTGAATATCATTATGGTCTCACAGATTTTTTTCTATGTCATATATTATATGTGTTGAATAAGCAAACTTTCTCTGAAGACTATAACTTGTATATTTCCATCAAATTGCAAAGAATTGAGTCTTTCTATATTCCCAAGGTCAAAATCAATATTATGCAAGTTATTACTTTCAAGATGCAATAAATCTAGATATTGAAAATTATTTGAGTAACAAAATAGTGACTACTTAAAATGAACAATCATTAAGACATAACTACTTAAATAATTATTAGGTGTAAGAGAATATGAAGCTTAAAAGTATATAGAACTAACAAATAATAACAAGGGAGTAAGAAAAGGAGGCTCTGGAAAGAGAAATTAATTTCTTATTCGTAATAGAAACAGTTGGTTTTAGCTATCAACTTGACACTTCAGATATGGGCATACCTATGAAAGTCTATTTTAGTTTAGACAGTTCTCTATCAAGCTTGTATCAAATTGTCTCACAGAATTGACTGGGGTGAGGAGGGAAAGCCAGCACTTAGTGGGTACGATCATTCCCTGGGCAGATGGATAAAACTTGAAAAGAACTAGTTAAAATTTAGTACTGTTGGTAGATTTACTACTATTGGTAGATTAACAAGCTACTAAGCAGCATTGGTCCTTGCCCTTACTCAGCTCTTGAGATATGATAAAACCAGTTCTTTCACTTTTCTGTCATGATAATTGTAACCTGAAATTACAAACTAGATATGTTCACTTGATCCCCTAAATTGTTTGGATCAGATACTATTTCCAGCAATGGAATATGAAACCAAGATACATAGAACTCAAAATTTAATCTAATAATAGCTATATCCTATGAGGGAGGAAATAAAATGAAATAAAACAAAATAACCTTTTGCTGAATCTTGAACAATGATGAGAACAAAAGAAAAGAAACTTAAAAGTAATAAGTATGATAAAATAAAAGATGCATATGATCTCCAAGTAATTCACCTGAATATTATTTGCTAATTTGATGATATCAAGACAATGATTTAGAGATTAGATAGAGCTCACCTTCTACTTCCCTGATAAAAATGGAATGAGGTAAAAAAGAAAGAGAGAAAAAGAGAAAGAGAAAGAAAGGAAGGAAGGAAGGAAGGAAGGAAGGAAGGAAGGAAGGAAGGAAGGAAGGAAGGAAGGAAGGAAAGAAAGAAAGAAAGAAAAGAAAGAAAGAAAGAAAGAAAGAAAGAAAAGAAAGAAAGAAAGAAAGAAAGAATGAAAGAAAGAAAGAAAGAAAGAAAAGAGGAAAAGGCAAATGAAGAAAGAGAAAGAAAGGAAAAGAAGGGAAGGGAAGGGAAGAAAGAAAAGAAAGGGACAGCGTCATAGTTAGATACAGGTGTTAACTTGACAGTTGAGTGTTTGAGCTCTAGGCACATTAACAGAGAAGTAGGTGAGTTAAGCCCAGGACCTGTAGGAGACTGTTTAGTGGATGGGGATGGCCCAGTCTATGGTGGGAGGGACTAGTCTCTGGGGCAGGTAAATAAAATGGAGGGAACTGTTTGAGTAGAGTAGGCATCCTTTCGTATACTTGGCCAGACATGCTGGTCTGGCAAGTAAGGATTGGCCCTCTCTCAGTTATGTGAACATGATGTGGCCAGTTCCTTCAGCCCTGGTGTTTGTGTGAGCTCTCCTGTCAACCTGGACTAAGAACTGTAACCAGACTATCCTAATAGAATAAACCCCTTGCTCCCTTATGCTGTTCTGTCATGATTTTGTCAGCAACTATGCAGGTAAACTGCTACAGGGAGGAAGGAAAGAAAATTAGTCTTATTAGGTATCATTCAATGTTTGACAAAAATACATTCTTTCGATAAGCAACTCCCTTCATAGTTCATGTAATTCTTAAACAATCCTCAATGACAGGATCCTGTTCCTCTCACCATCAGATTTAGATGGATAGGTAAACCAACTAATCTTGTTGTGACATAGAAATTAAGGTAATTGGTCCAAAAAGATCAGATTCAAATACATTGAAAAGATGGTGTTGGAATCACTAAAGCTGGAATATTTTAAATTGCAATAGTTCTTTTTCTTTAGGAAGCCTAGTTTCTCTGTTCTTCCTTTGCTTTAGGAAAGATGTTGAATCTACTCAATAATGCCGATTTTCTTTGTTTCCAAGTTAGAGTTGTTTTTTAATGCTTTCAAAATTTATTTTGAGAAAGCCTGAATACTTATAGCACTCATTGTAAAAGTCTTGGAAAATATAGATTTGCATAGCTGAAGAATTGAAAACCATCCATATTTCCATATGTAGGGAGATCTGCTATTATTTTCTAATACACTGTGTACTGCCTCATTAAAATAACTGCTTACTTATTATTGAACACAAGTAATTTCCATTTTTTGCCGATATTAAAATTTGTATGTTGACTTTTATTTTCCTTGAAAATTGTTTTGTATTTTAATGAGTCAAACTTACGTAGAAGTCATTTTTCCCAGTAGACATTCTACAGATTTGATTCATTTTTTAACAAGATAAGGAAGCAGAAGTCTGTAGCTACAACTTTTATGAAAGATTTTTAAAAATATGAGTTCTGTTGGCATACTCCTAGGCTACAAAAGCATAGGTTTCACTAATTTATATTTTGGGACAGAGAAAATATACTAAGAAGATTGTTTTATCTAGCCAAATTTTTTTTTCTTGTATGTCATTTACTAAAATATTTGTCCTTGAAGGCAACACATTCACAAATTGTCACCATAAGTTTTTGTTTGTTTTGATTTGTTTTACTTCTGTTTCTCCAAGAGGTGACATGAAAGCACAATTATCTGTTCATCAGCATTCCTTCATTTGGCGGTGGCAATCTTTCTGGTTTTGACAAAATCCAATCAGGGAACCAGATAACCCTGAACCTTTGTAAAATCTATTTTTATTGAAATGTCTTACTTATTCATCAACAAATTTTTATTTGGCAATTGCTATGTGTAAGACATAGATGAGAAAAATAATAAGACCAGACAGAGTTTAGTTTAAACAGTCTCTCTTAGACATTTAGACAAATTTCAGATTTTGATTCTAAGGCTTATATTCATGAACATCACAAAGTTTTCTCAATGAACATACAGACTTTAGTTTTGTAGCTATCTTAAAATTATCCTAACTTGTAAAGCAAAAAAGTTTATGATTACAAATGACTGACACTTTAAGTTTTTATGTGTCATGATTATTTTAGCTTTGGAATTGGGTAAATGTGGACAATTTAAAATAGACTCATGTTTAAAATTGTCTCTGTTGAAGTTGAGAAAATTACATGCTTAAAATAATCACTGTACTTTCAGAAACACAAAGGTAAAATTGCATATAAAGAGACAAGAAACAAAAATATAGCGTGTCATCCTTTATACAATTTATTTGTGAATATTCCACAAACTTAAAACCAAATGTGGAAAACAAAAACTTCACCAAGAACAATTTTCCAATAAGTTATTTTGGTTAATCTAAGCCCATTTGATCTGTCTCTTCTTTTACATCAAATATAAAATGTCAAGGCAACTATGTCTTTAAATCTTTAACATAATAGATTTAATGAATCAACATATTCAGAGTTGATATTGCCTATTTTATCTTATGTTTTCCTTGGGATTTGAAAAATGAATGTGATGTTATTACAAATACTTTCCTTTCATTTTAAGGGAATAAAAGGTGTTCAATTTCCAGGAATTCTTACAGGAATAAGCTGATGAACTTAAAAATACAAGAATACAAAAAGTTTCCTTCAGATTTGTTCTTAACTTAATAATTCCTCATCCGTATACCCAGAAGTCTACCTCTCACGTGTCAAATTGACATTTGACCATCATACTCATTTAGCTGCTATGGAGCTAAACCCTCAACCATTTGCACAGTTTTTTTTTCCACTCACACAAACTTGATAGGTACCCCATTCCCCTTCCTCTCTCCACTCTTCCCGGATCCCCTTGCTCCCTACCCCCTTTTATCATTCCTTCCCCCCTCCCTCCCTTTCTCCCAGTGCCCTCTCCCCCCATCTCTGGAGCATCCTTTAGTGTGAATGTCAAACTTCCCTCTGGGTCTCCTCTCTTATGAGGTGTAAGTACTCAGTAGCATTGCCTAGAGACCTTTCTTGTGTTCCCCTTTAGTATAGGAACGTGTCTGTTAATCCTTGCCTCTAAGGATACTAGTGCCTGTGATCCATGCTAGACTTTCACATTGACTCACAGATTTTTTTAAAGAATCAAATTATCATGTGATAATCACTGACTGAGAGAAAATCTATAAATTTACAAACATGGCAGAAATGAACGTTGACAATAATCCTTAAAACTTCAGAAATTTTTAAGAAAAGGATGCTCCAGGGGATGGGAGGGGGGAAGGGAGAGACACTGGGAGAAGGGGAAGGAGGGAGGCGGATGAAAGGAAGGGAAAAGGGGGGGAAGAATGCAAAGGGGGACTGGAAAGAGGTGGAGGGAGGGAGAGGACAGGGGTACCTATTGAGTTTGTATCATTGGGAAAAAAATGTCAGAAAAAAAATTCAGAAATACACTGTTGGACAAGACATTCCACTCAAGGCTGGACTGCTACATTACAGTGGCACTTGTCCTTACCAGACCTGCATAATGACTGACATGCCAACATGCCAACATGCCCCAATAGACTACCTAGGAACTCAAGAAAGATAAGAACATACAGTGGAAACCTTGGAGACTAAAGCTGGATGAGTGAAAGGAAATGCCCCTATCAGTGGGGTGGCCTGAAGAGAGGCAACTTGGTATGCCTCAGAGGCCTTAGCCGTCACATGAGTAGACAAGCCAGAGGGAACACTGGGTTCCATAGAAGCAGACAGGCAGGAAGCTAGGAGGGAGTGGGAGGGATGGATGAAGGAATGGGAGGGTGGGACCATGGAGGAAAGCAAGGATAAGTACTCAATATTCTTGTAAAGTAGAAAAATTTTAAAAAAGAGGTAAAAAAATTTTCAGAAACATCAAAACATGTTTCCCATTTGTTTTGGTAACAGCAAAAAGAAAAATTATGAATGATTTCTGAGACTGAGGCCATGAATATATCAATTTCATTCAGTAGAGTTAACATTCCAGTAGCAGTTGAATATTTCCATTTCTATGCTACAGCAAAACCTTGTTTATTTAAACTTTTATGCTTTTTATTCTAAAAAGTCAGATAGCTGAAAGCACTCCTTCCATCAGTATTCAGGATCAGGGTTCCTTTGAGTCCTCAACATACGTCTCCTCTTTCAAACATCGGAATAATGATAAAGTGGAACCATTCATAAGATTTTGAAAAATGACTAAACAATAGATGTTTAATAATACTAGGAATAATGTGTGTGTGTGTGTGTGTGTGTGTGTGTGTGTGCGCGCGTGCACACATGTGTGCAAAGAATGCATTTGGCTTAATAGCACAATTTTTAACCTCTTCATAAAATCCACAATTATCACTCTCAGGATTTTGTGTGTGTGTGTGTGTGTGTGTGTGTGTGTGTGTGTGTATGTGTATACCAGAGGACACTCATGTGGATATATCAGAGGACACTGTGGAGGCCCAAGGGTGACTTCGGGAATCACCCTGGATTGCTCTACCTCCTTACTGCTTTGCTCTGGGGTTTACCAAGTTCTGCCTTCCAGAGCCAAATTACAGGGAGCTGCTATTTCAACATGGCCTGGCGTGGATCCAGGATCTCTCTTCAGAAACAGAGGCTATAACCCTTGAGCCATCTCTCCAGTCCCATCACACTCAGACTTTTAGAACCATCATATTATTATTCAGACAACCAAGTCAGGGAAGAAGGGAATAGGAGAGGAAGATTGGAAGGAAATCTTGTTAAAGTCACTCTCCACTCATTACACTATAGGTAGATAATATTAAAATTCTGTTTCTGTCTAAATACCTCAAGTGTATGATTATACTTTTAATGTATTTTTAATTAGTCCATGGTCGACGAATGAACATGGAAAAGGTCCATGTCAGTGATGAGGGAGTAAGGGTTTAGAGACTTTAAATATCAGAAGATAAGAAACGAGTTCATTTCTTCAGCATGATTACCTCAAACACCGATAATTCTCAGGCCATTTCTACAGTACTTTGACCTGTGGCTCCCAAAACTCAGGCCCTGATCCAGCTAGGAAACTGTTAGAAATGCAAATTCTAGGGTCCTACCTCAGATGGATGCAATCTGTTCTAACAAGTCCTTCAGGTGATTTTGATGCACAGTAAAGTTTAAAAATTATTCTAGAGTGGTGCACTTACTTTTCAGCAATTGGAAACTTATCATGAAGAATGATGTATTTTTGTGACTATTATATTCTGTTGGGTCGAAGACATTGCAGTAGCTTGAAGGAGGCATAAAGACAAATGTTCCTCAATTCTAAATGCTTTATAATATAGGAAGCTTGCAAATTTGGTATTTTGTTCCTTTCATGTCTCAACTATCTCCAAACATATGTCAAATTATGTCACTTCTTACATTTAAATCTGCTAATAGCTGCTTCTCTTACTCAGAATGAAAGCTACCATCTTCCTTGGTATTTATATCTACTTTTGGAGTATATTTTGTTTATATTATTATCTAGAAATATTTCCATGCTAGAGCTCAAATTGATGAGACTTATGATTTCCATCGATTTTCTTTACTGTCAATTGCAAAGTGACTAAATTAATGCCTGACTTACAGCTGGAACTTGATAAATATTTGGAAAATGGAGGAAAGATACGTGCAAGAAGGGGAGCAGAAGGCAGGCAGGAAGGAAAATTTGTTGAAATTTACTCTTTACTTAGTACAGTTATATCTAATAATCTTGAAAAAATTTTTGTCAGAGTACCTCAATTGTAAGAATGTAATCTTAGCTAACAATGGGATCATAATCAGTGCTTTCTTTCAATTTGCTATTTCTCACAGTAAGTTTGTCCATCCTATTGTTTAGAGCCTATTTTACTAGCATTACAGGGGCTGAGGAGATAGCTCAGTTGGTAACATGGATGCCTTGCAAACATGAAGGCCTTGAGTTTGTATTCCACATAAAAAGCCAGGTCCCGAAGGCAAGGTGATGCACATTGGTAACTCCAACACTGAATGAGGGGCAGAAACAGGTGGATCCCTGGCACCCATCTACCACCCAGCCTAGTGTAATCAGTGAATTCCAAGTTTAGTGAAAGTTCCTCTCTCAAAACTTCAAGTAGAAAATAATGGAGAAAGATATCTGACAATGACCTCTGGTCTCCACACCCAAGTACACACATGTGCACATGCACCCACCTACATACATGCATATACCTACATATGTACCTATACCTAGTATGCACACAGTATTTATTTCCTCTATAAAACTTTGATTTATGCTTATTTTTCTGGTGAAATTACAAATTGTTTCTGTTGCAGTTTGCCTGCGTGGTTGCTGATAAATGACCATCAGATGGCTTAAAGGAACAAGGAGTTTATTTTCTCTTTGGATTACTTGTTACAGTTCTTAGTCCAGCTTGTTGGGAGAGCATGCACCAACGCCAGAGCCTAGGGAACTGGCCATACCATCTCTACATAATGGCTGAGACAGGGATGATCCTTACTTGCCAGATCAGCATGTCTGGCCAAGTGTACAGAAGAATGCAGACTTCCTCAACCAGCTCTCAGTATTTTATTCATCTGTTCAGGGCCTAATCCCACCATAGGCTGGGCCTTCCCCATTAGTTAGACAATGTCCTACAGGTTTCCTTTGGGCTTAACCCAACCACTAATTCTGCACAAATGTGCCCAGAGCTTAAAACCTCAACTGTCAAGTTGACACCTGTGCCTAACCATGACACCCCACCCTTGTCAACTTGACACAAAAACAGAGCACTTTTAAACTGTAACCTTCAATCCTTGTCCCATAGGCATTAAAAATTATCTTAAAAATATAAATAAATTTCATAAACAAAATTTAAAATATTCTCTCATTAAAATTTCAGTTATTAAAATATTGGAACTGAAAGTCTTTCTTTAAATATCCCAAATAAAAACATTTTAACAATGAAAAAACATCTAGTTAAGATCAAAGTCCAGCAAATTACCATATCCTGTACTTCAATGTGCATCTTTTGTTGGTCCTCATGTAGTCATGGTGGCTCAAAGATTCTAGGCATTCCCAGTCCCTGTTTGCAGCTCAAAATTGTAAAAGCAGAGTTCCTCTGAAACAAGCTGAATCTCCACTCAGCAGCAGTCTCACAGTTCTGGCATCTCAAATACCATTCTGGGTTTACCTCTGCAGCTATAAGCCTCACCTTTCCTTGCAGGAACTCTATGCCTGCTTTTGCTGCTCTCCATGAACCTTTCAGTGGTACAGAAAAACTAGTATCACCTGGGGGATGCTGCCAGATTCCGAAGTGAGATTGAAACGTAGCTTGGTCCACTCGAGCTACAGCTGTATCAACTTTAGTGTGCCAACTATGGAAAAGCCTCTTTTAGGCAGCCAAACTTGCAAAGGTCAAGAAACAGCTTTAACTTGGGTTTTTGGCCCCTAAAGGAATCTGGGTTTTCAAACCACAAACTAGACATACGGTGGTTTTCACGTCTTCCACTGTCCCAGTGCAAGTCATTAGGTTCTCCTTCACTGATATTCATTTCTCTAACAGCAGCAGATGTTCTGCTGCCTGCCCTTTCCACATCCAGAGCTTCGTGGCCATCAACACAGCTCTCCTCTGTCAAGCAAAGCAGTCTACTGTGTTTAAATTCAACGTCACCAAAGTCCTTGTTCCCCTCACCAGAAACTAGGCCCAAACAATTCACAACTCTTCTCACAATTCATCACTATTTTCCAAATGGCCTACAAAACTATGCAGAACGGTATTGGTAATCCACGAAGTAAAAATCTTCAAACATTTCAAACTTTGTCCAGCAAAACCATTCAAAAACCACAAAATTCACATAGTCAGATTTATCAGCCACACCCTACCTCCCGAGTACCAAATTCTGTTACAGTTCCCCTGCATGGTTGCTAATAAATGACCATCAGATGGCTTAAAGGAACGAGGGGTTTATTTTCTCTTGCAATTACTGATTACAGTTCTTAGTCCAGCTTGACCGGAGAGGATGCACCAATACCAGGGCTGAGGGAACTGGCCACACTATCACTACATAATGGCTGAGACAGGGATGATCCTTACTTGCCAGACCAGCATGTCTGGCCAAATGTACAAAAGGATGCCAACTTCCTCAACCAGCTTAACCATCTCTCAGTATTTTATTCATCTGTTCAGGGACTAGTCCCACCCACCATGGGCTGGGCCTTCCCCATCAGCTTGACAATGTCCTACAGATTTGCTCTGGGCTTAATCCAACCACTAATTCTGCACAAATGTGCCCAGAGCTCAAAATCTCAACTGTCAAGTTGACACCTGTGCCTGACCATGACATTTTCCTCATTAATTGGTAACTTTAGCCAATTAATATTTGTTGATATGACATAAATTATAATGTCAAAATGTTTTATAGTTTTTTGTTTTTTAAATCTTTCATAATATTAACATGTTTTAGCTTTACTTTTATTCATAATTTTAAGAATTTTAACTAGCAAAAATACTTAATTTGAAATCTCTATAAAATTATAAGTGTAAAATATGGTATCAGTTATAGATCAGAATTACAGCTGATCAGTTAGTTATATATAGATCAATTATAGCTGATCTCTAGCATGTATTCATCTCCCATAATTGGCAGGTTATGCATTTTGATAAACAACTCCTAATCATCTCTCTTTACTTAAATCTTGGAAACCATCAGTTTAGTCTCTGGTTTTATGAATTTGAATAATGTATATACCTTGTAAGAATGGAATCATGTAGCATTTATTCTTCTATGAAACTTAGCATAATGTCCTCATGATTCATATATACAGAAATATGTGACATTTTTTGAGGGAAAACAACATTACACTGTATGCACTGTGCCATTTTTTCTTTATCAGTTCACTCACTGATAGACTCATATGCCATTTCTAACATCTTTTGGGAATAGTATTGTGGTGAACCTTGGAGTATTAATATCTCCTAATTTCCATCATGCTTAAAAAGTATGTGAAACTATGAGTGCTTGGTCATGTCATAGTAATATTTTAAATTTTAAACAGCGTCTGCCACACTTTGGATTCTCACCAGAGCTGTCCAAGTGTTCCACTTCTTCTACAACCTTGCCCACATGTATCCTTGTTGTTTTCTGATTTATTTTCTGTCTTTTGTGTGTATCAGAGTGTACTGTGTGTGGCTATGGGTAGCCCAAGTGTGACTTTGGGAGTCATCCTAGATTGCTTCTACTTCCTTTTTTGCTTTGTTCTGGGATTTCCCAGGCTCTCTGCATTCCAGAGCTTGAAGTGCAGGCTTCTAACGTTTCCACCTTCTGCTTGCTAGGCAGAGTCTTAATCCCTGAGCCATCTCTCCAGCCCCCTTTTTTGTTTTCATAGTAGTAATCTTAACATGTATCAAGTGATGTCTGACTGTGGTTCTGATTTATATTTTCCTGATAAATAGTGATGATGAATATTATTTTACAAATCTATTGACCACTTGTATATTCTTCCTTGAAGGAATATCTATTCATGCCCTTGGACCATTTTTTGATTCTCTGATCTGTGCTATTGAGTCATGTGAGTATTGTCTGAGTTTTGGATATTAAACTCTTATTTTACATGTGACCTGCAAATATTTTCTTCCATTTCATAGGTTGTTTTTCAACAAAAATCTTTGCCAAGACTATTAGGATACTATTGATCTAACTTTCTTCTCATTTTGTTTGTTTCTTTTTCAGAAGTAGGGTGTCATTCTTTAGTCTAGGCTGGCCTCAAAGTTGTGGCAATCCTTCTCCCTCAGCCTCCTGAGAGCTAGGATTACAAGTGTGAGCCAACAGGGTCTGATTCTGTTTTATGTTTTCTTCTAGTTCTATTATTTCAGGACCTCAATTTATTGCTTTTCATGTATTTTCACTTGAGTTTTAAATGTGGTATAAAAAGACTAATTTCATCTTTTAAACTGGTGATAACCAGCTTTCCAGATTCTATATTTGAAGAGACTATCTTTTCCCTATTTTGCATTTTTGACATCCATACTAATTAGGAGGTGATGGATATTGGTTTACATGTTTGATGTACATGCTTATACAAGCTTATACTACATTGTCTTAACTACTATAGTATTCTAATACATTTTTAAATCATAAAAGTTGATGTCTTCTGCTTTGATCATTATGATTTTTTGATGATGTAGATGTTTTGTACTTCCACATGAATTTAAGTATTGTTTTTATTGTACATACAATATGCCATTTTATGAACAGCATAATAAATTTATGGATAACTTTGAATGGCATGGAGATTTAACATAAACATATTTGTTTGCATCTTTCAAAATTACTTTAGTGTTCAGTGTACCTCTTCAGTTAAATTTACTCATTTTTATTTTCTTTGGTGCTATGTAAATGAGATGGTATTCATAATTTCTTCATCAGATAGCTTAATATTAATGCATTAATGCAACCGAGTTTTGTTTGTTGACTTAAGTGCTGCAACTTTACTTAATTCATTTATTAATTTTAATGGGAACTCTAAAAAGTCATTAGGCTATGTTTTACGGATCACGTGAAAGGCAAACAGGGATAATTGAACTTCTTCCTTTCTTGTTTGGATCCTTCTCAGTCCACTTTCTTACTTAATTAATCTAGATAGGGCTTCTGCTTTTATGCTGAACTGAATTGAAAACAATGAGTATATTTGCCTTATTCTTGATCTTAGATGAAAATATTCAGTTTTAACTTTTGAGTTTTTCTTATACAGCCTTCTTTTGTATAGAGATAATATCCTTCTTCATGTGTATTTCAAATGTTGTCAAATGCTTTAGCTACATCTGGCAAAATCATGTGAATTTTTTATTCTTTACCCTATTCAGATGGTTTTTCATGTAAATTAATTTTTGCATGTTGAACAATCATTTTATTTCGGGGAAAAATATCAATATGTCACAACACATTTTCCTTTAAGTGTGCTGCTGTTATGGATTTATTGAGAATTTTCTCCCCTCTGTATTCATTCAAGAAGTTGCTCCTTAATTTTATTTCTCTGCAATGTTTTTATCTGACTTTGGTATCAGGGTAATGCTCACTTGAATTTGAAAGTATTCTTTCCTTTTCAATTTTTTAAGTATGTGATAAAGATTGGCATAAATTCTTCCTTAAGTGGTTGGTAAAATTCAGCAGTAATGCCACATGGACCTGGATTTTATTTGGTTTGTGAAGCTTTTGATTATTGATTCAATTATTGTATTAGTTATATGTCTGCTTCCATCTTTTCATTTCCTAATAATTCTGCCTTGGCATGTTATACATTACTCAGAATATATTTCACTTTAGGTTATTCAGTACATTGACATATAGTTGTTTATACTCTTCTACCATGATTCCTATTATCTTCATAATGTCCGTAATAATCATTTTCTTTCATTTCTACTTCAATTTTTTGAATCTCTGTCTCAGTTTAGATATAGACTTGTCGATTTTGATTATCCTTTCAAAAAATCAATTCATGGACTGAGGAGATGGCTCAGTGGTTAAACTGATGTTGTCTAAGGTTATGAGTTTGTTTTCTCTGCCAGATAATGAATTATAAATTAGGAAAAGAACTGAGGATATATGAAAGCCAATTCTAATTTTTAAAAGATTTTAAGACAGGAAATAACAGGACTGGCCAAGCAGAAATTCTGGAGATGCAAGCTGAGAAGCCTAGCAGGAGCAGGGAGGAGGAAGATAAGCAGGGAATGCATATTCATGGAGCATTGAAAAGAGAAAAATTCTAAGATTAGAGTCAAAGAGGAGCCAGTCTATAGTTTACATGGTGGAAGCTCTGACTCGTGCTTCTGCCACCTCCACTGAGAAAGAGACTGTGAAAGGAACTTCTAGGAAGAAGAAAGCACAGGATTCTCCCATCTGTTTACCATGCCTCCAGAGAGATCAGATTGGGGCTGGTGTGTGTGTGTAACTGACACACACTGACAGACCAAGAGAAGAGCCCTCAGTAAGTGCTTCACAGAATTCAGATTCTAGCCTAGTGTTACCAAGGAAACTGGAGATGGGATTTATCTAATTTCTAGCAAAAACACTCACCACAAAAGCAAAAGAATTAGAGTTAAAATATCCAATTTCCACATAAAATTTCAGGTGGCTGTGGTAGCCTACCTATAATTCCAGACTCACAAGGGTTGGATTAGGAATTGGAATCCCTAAAGCAATCTGGTAAACCAGGTAAGACCTGTTGATGAGTTCTAGATTTAATTAGAGGTACTGTTTTAAGAAGGACATAGTGGAACATTGTTGAAGGATGATTTTTTTTATGTTAACATCTGGCCTTTTCGTACATGCTCACATGCATGTATGTGTACCCGCACATACACTTAAGCTCACACACTTGTTTGTATATGTATATGCATATATACATGTAATCACCCCTCTAACATAACACAGGAAAATGGAAAAAAATCACACCTTAATTGAAGTTTTTATTTTGTTCTAGTTTGTGTTTAGGGGTATACATATCTTTATTACTGACTTCTGTTAATTTTAAATTCTTTTTCTAATTCAAAGATTTACCGTAATACCTACAGTAATTGCAATGATTATGAACGGGAGGGATGAGGTTGGAGGGCCACACCAGAAACAAGGAGAGAAGTGACCTCCATCAAGGCCTCCATCAAGGACTGCAAGTAAGTAATGTGACACCTGGTTAAGTTCACAGACGTTCGTTCCTGATCATTTTCAACTGAGGGGGTATGATCTCACCAGAAGGGGAGGGCATATAGTCTGGCAGATAAAAAGTAACCATTTTGCAAATGGGTGATTGACCCCTCCCTCACTGAGGTTTCCTACTTTTATTACATCTACCTTGAGTGTGCTCTTATAATAAGACTCCAGTTTAACAGGTTTTTGTCTCTGGCCAGGGAGTGACATACAGTGTCCATCAGGATGGAGTGAAGGGCATTGCAGGAGCAGCAAAACTGCAAAAGAAAATCAACAAACCACAATCCAGAACTTCAGAGACTCTATATCAACCACCTAGATCTAGGCCAGCCTAATCTTTCACCATCCTGAAGCTCAGGGACATTTGCAGAAGAGGGGGCGGTAAGATTGTAAGAGCAAAAGGATGGGAGGAGCAATGATTTGCAAGACACTCCACACAAGTTAGGGCCGAAGCAATCATAATTGGACTTTGCATGCCCTGCGCAATGTCCAGCACACTATTGACCTCACAAAGTCTAGCATCTGCTAAAGGCACCAAGATCCTTGGAGGGAAGGGATTGACAGCCACAGTAGTGTTCCTATGCTTAAGGGGAACACCGGAAAGCATTCAGGGAAATGGCACTGGGTCCTTGTACGTCACTGGAGAGGAGGGCCCAGAAGAGAGTCAGGCATACACAATAAAGGACTCTCAGGGAATGGGGGTGGGAGGCACTAGGGGATGGGGAGGTAGGGGTGAGGAGAGGTGGGGCAGGGAGTTCGGGGGGAGGTGGAGGGAGGGAGGGAACTAGTGTACCTATTAAGTTTGTATGAGTGGAAATAATAATAAAAATGTATAAAAAATGAATTATAGCATTATGGTTAGTTTTAAATTTGTGTTCTTTTTTTCTTTAAATGTTGGTATCTATTGGTACAGTCTTCTGAGATGATCTGAATGCCTATATTACTTCTAATGTTATTGTGTGAAATTCAAACATCTAAGATGATGATACTAAAAGGAAGGACTATTCAGAGGTGACCCATTCATGAAGTTAGAGCCTTCATGAATGTTAATTAGAATCCTTATGAAATAAAAAATGCAAACATAATTTATTCACCACTTCTACCATGAAAGATTAAAGCCAAAAAATGGACAACAAAGAAGCTAACTATCATCACACACTAAATTTGCTATAACTTGTACTTTTCAGTCACCAGACCCATGAGAAATTTCTCTTGCTCACAAGATGTATGCTTTCTGGTATATTACTGACACCAAGCTGAATGAAGAAAAACAAAAATAAAAATCTTTGCTGAAATCCAAAAATTATTTGTGATGTGAAATAAGGAAGGGAGGCCACAGAAAATCATGACGCATATGAATATTAAAAGAAACCCTATGTATTAAAAAACAAGTTCTTATAAATCAGAAGGAAGTGATCGGGGTTAAGGTTTTTCGATATCTTCGAAATTTTAATAAACCTTATTTATTTTATTTTATTCTTTTCAAAGTTAATCAATAGAAAAGGAAAGAACAAGGATTATAGAAACAAGTTCAAGTTCAAATACATCAATAAGTCACATTAAATGTTAGCAAATTAAATCTACCAAGAAGGCTAGATTTTCAGGCTGAATTGAAAATAGAAACACTACTAACAAAAAATAGTTCTAGGGCTGGAGAGGTGGCTCAGGGGTTAAGCCTCCACCTTGAGGGTGGAAGGTCCTGAGTTCGGATCCCAGATCCCACGTATAGATGCCAGGTGGAAGCGGGGGCGTCCTGCGCTTCTGGTGCAGGTAGGGCGGAGCCTGTGAATCCCGGGGCAGAAGGAGGTGGAGGCGTCCATGGTGGTTCGCGAATTCGTCCGTGGTTCTACACACACACACACACACACACACACACACACACACACACACATAGACGCGCGCACATACACACGCATATGCCCACAGTTGAATAAATAATAATAATAAAAAAATTAAAAAAAAATAGTTCTATTAGGTAATATATAGAAATATTAAAAGAAATAAAATATATTGCATATAAGTGTTAACTGTATTGAAAAATATTAAACCTAGCATTTATGTAAATAAATAACAGAAAAAGATACTTAAGTGGTGTTAATAGGAGAGAAAATGTCCTTAAGTATAGTTAGTGGAATTACGTGCATATAACTAATAAAACCTTTGGGTCTAAAGCTATATGAATGAAGGGAAATGCCCATATTAATGGGTGGCCTGAAGAAAGGTAACTCGATATACCATGGAGGCCTGAGCCCCCACAGGAGTAGATAAGCTAGTATGAACCCTGGAATCCATAGAAGTATAAGGGCAGGAGAGAGTAGGAGAGATTGATGAAAGGAAGGGAGAGGATGGGAGGGAGGGGGGACAGAAACTAGGATTAATGCTCAATATGCTTGTAAAAGTAGAAAAATTTAAAAAAAATATAAAGTAAAATGGACAGTAAATACAGGAGTACATAAAGACAATACAAGATTCTAGACATTTCTAAAAATTGAGACTATCATGTTATAAAGAAGTCATTAAATACTTCACAGTGGATATTATCCAGATACAATTCTTATGATAAAACAATTAATTTAGATATCAATTATAGAAAGAGGAATAAAAGACAGTGATACTTCCAAAAATTAAAATTACATTTCTAAATGTAATGGGATACATAAGAAATTATAATGGAAATTTAAAAATGTTTCATAGAAAACAATAAAAACAAATTTTTAAAAGTACCACAGGTGGTAAGTGAGTGAGAGAGCCCGTCTCAGCCGAGCCCAGCCCCCCACCCCGGAGCCCTCTGCCTGCCCTGTGAGCACCCAGGCCGACTCTGGCTTGGCCTGGGCCCTGCCCCGGATGACCCCAGCCCCCTCTGCGCCGCCCACCAGCTCCCCAGTATCAATTGCTGTAGATCAACTTCCTCATACAGCCACCCCAAAAACATACAACTCCAGGGAGTAAACCACTCACCCTCACATATCACCAAGATACTAAATCCTAAAAGTGCACTACCATACTAATATTCACCCCCTGGTTACTTAACCTGACTTAACTGATGTACTAACAGCCTAATAGCATCATCTGGATATAACACTAACAATAGACAAACATACCCAATCCAAGGCAAGCAGTAGTAATAACTGGCAAGTGTAACAATACCAACTACATCAGTTCAGTGAAAAACACACAGAAACTGAATGGTCCTACAAAACAAAACAACAACGCCCAAGTTAAAGTGCAGATCCACGAGAAACAAAACCCAAGAAGACCAAGCTATCACCGAAAGAATTAATCCCATAATGATGGATTCTGACCAGAACAAATTCACAGAAAATAGCCATGAAAGCCAGACCCAACATAACGACTTTCAGAGTATGATCATTACCATGATTCATATTATGAGAGGAAATCCGAGAAGACTTAAACAAACGTATTGACCACTTTGAACAGAAACACAACAGGCACTTGGAGGAGTTGAGAAAAACAGTTCAAGAAACAAAAATAGGCATAGAGCAGTTAAAACAGTCTCAGGCAGAGTTTAAAATTGAACTAAAAGACAAGTTATCTTCAACCCAAAACTCAACAGAGAGTCTTATCAGCAGAACAAATGAGTTAGAAAATAGAATTTCAGATCTTGAAGACAAAGTGGGAGAATTAACCAGCTCAGTGGAAGAGATTGTTAAAGCCAAAAAGATACTGGAGAGGAACATTCAAGAGATATGGGACACCCTGAAGAAGCCTAACATGCTCATTCATGGAATACCAGAACAAGAATCCAAAAATACCACATCTGAGGAAATATTTCAATTCATCATAAATGAAAACTTCCCACAACTAAAGAATGAGAGGCCTATCCAAATACAAGAGGCATTTCGCACTCCAAACAGACATGACAAAAATAGAAAATCGCCACAGCAAATAATAGTCAAAACACTCCACATTCAAGAGAAAGAAAAGGTGCTGAGAGCTTCAAGAGAAAAAAAGCAAGTCACCTTTAAAGGTAAAACTATTAGAATAACAAAGGACTACTCAATGGAAACACTAAAAGCAAGAACAGCTTGGAGAGACATACTTCAAATATTAAATGAGCAAAAATGCCAACCCAGATTGATATACCCAGCAAAACTACCTGTCATGATTGAGGGAGAAAGAAAAGTTTTCCAACACAAAGACAACTTGAAGGGATACATGTCTACCAAACCAGGCCTTCAAAAAATGCTAGAAATGATACTCAAGCTTGAAGATAAGAACAAGCGTATCCAGGAGGAAAGAAGGGAAGTATAATATCACAAAAACATAAATATCAAACAACACACTTACAAAATCTACTAAACATAAAAAATGTCCAGAATTAAAAATAATTTCTCCATTATAACATTAAATGTCAGTGGTATTAACTCACCAATTAAGAGACACAGATTAAAAACTTGGATTAAAAACCACAATCTAACAATCTGCTGCCTTCAGGAAATTCATCTCACCACAAAAGATAGGCACGTCCTAAGAATGAAAGGCTGGTCCAAAATCTTGCAAGCTAATGGAAACAGGAAACAGGCAGGGGTAGCAATTATGCTTTCAGACAAAGTGGACTTCAAACCAAAGAAAATCATAAGAGATGGATACTACATTTTAGTCACAGGTACAATTCACCAGGAAAACTTCACAATACTGAACATATATGCACCCAATACAGGCCCCTCCACATTCAGTAAGAAAACCCTACAGCGTCTAAAGCAAGAAATCAACCGCCAAATGATAATTCTTGGGGACTTCCACACTGCTCTCTCAACATGGGATAGATCAACAGGTCAAAAGCTTAATAGAAACACTTTGGAACTTAATCAAACCCTTAAAGAAATGGACCTCACAGATCTCTATCGAACTTTTCATCCACGCACCAAAGAATACACATTTTTCTCAGCAGCACACAGAACTTTCTCCAAAATAGATCACATATTGGGCCACAAAATGAATCTTCACATATACAAAAAAGTTGAAATTCTAACCTGTGCCCTATCAGACCACCACGGCCTAAAGCTGGACATCCACAACACAACAAACAAGAGAAAATACACTAACTCCTGGAAACTTAACAATATGATGCTGAATGAGAACTGGATTCAGGAAGAAATTAAAGAGGAAATTCAAGATTTCCTGAAAGTGAACCATAATGAAAATACAACTTACCAAAATCTCTGGGACACAATGAAAGCTGTCCTAAGAGGTAAGTTCATAGCTCTTAATGCCTACATCAAAAAAATGAAAACATCAGAAATAAACAACTTAACAATGCAGCTTAAAGCTTTAGAGAAACTAGAGCAATCTGATCCCAAAAGTAGTAGAAGAGAGGAGATTAGCAAAATAAGGGGAGAAATATCTGAAATCAAGATTAAGAAAATGATAGAAAAAATCAACCAGTCACAAAGCTGGTTCTTTGAAAAAATCAATAAGATTGATACACCCCTAGCTAAATTAACCAAAAGCAAGAGAGAGAAAACTCAAATTAACAAAATTAGAAATGAACATGGAGTTATCACTACTGACACCCAAGAAAATTATACTCCTTGAAGTTTGACAACACAAAAGAGATGGATGGATCTCTAAGTAAACACAACTTACCTAAATTGAATCATGAAGTTGTGAATTATTTAAATAGTCCTATAACATATAAGGAAATTGAAGAAGTAATCTCGAATCTTCCCACCAAAAAATGTCCTGGACCAGATGGATTCAGCACAGAGTTCTACCAGACATTTAAGGAGTTAATCACACCAATGCTCCTTAAACTTTTCCATCAAATAACAAAGGAAGGAACACTACCAAATTCCTTCTATGAATCTAATATCGTTTTAATCCCAAAACCTAATAAAGATTCACTTAAAAAAGAAAACTATGGGCCGATCTCTCTGATGAACACAGACGCAAAGATTCTCAACAAAGTCTTAGGAAAACGGATTCAAAAACACATTAAAAAGGTCATTCATGGGGACCAAGTAGGCTTCATCCCCGGCACACAAGGATAGTTCAACATATGCAAATCAATAAATGTAATTCATCAAGTAAACCAGTCTAAAGTCCAAGACCACATTATACTCTCGATAGATGCAGAAAAAGCTTTTGACAAGATCCAACAGCCTTTTATGATCAAAATGCTAGAGACAGTTGGAATGGAAGGAACCTTTATCAATATAATAAAAGCTGCATACAACAAGCCCAAAGCAAGGATTATGCTCAATGGGGAACTATTGGAAGCATTCCCACTTCAATCAGGAACTAGACAAGGCTGTCCACTCTCACCACTTTTATTCAAATTTGTACTTGAAGTCTTACCTGAAGCCATAAGACAAGAAAGGGACATAAGAGGGATTCAAATCGGCAAGGAAGAAGTCAAGCTATCCCTATTTGCAGATGACATGATCTCATACTTGAGTGATTCCAAAACTCCACCAGGAAGCTCCTGGAAATAATACAGAAGATCATCAGGGTGGCAGGACACAAAATAAATGTACAAAAATCAGAGGCCTTCCTATATGCCCAGAATGAAAGAAGTGAAAAAGCCCTGAGAGAAACAATCCCATATACTATAGCCCCTAAAAAAATGAAATATCTTGGTATAAACATAACCAAGTAGGCAAAAGACCATTACAATGAAAACTTTAAAACCCTATAGAAAGAAATTGCAGAAGACACCAGAAGGTGGAAAGTCCTCCCATGTTACTGGATTGGCAGAATCAACATCTTAAAAATGACCATCCTACTAAAGGCAATATACAAATTTAATGCTATACCAATTAAAATTCCAAAGCAATTCTTCAAAGAAGTTGACCAAACAATCTCAAAATTCATATGGAGGCACAAAAGACCCAGGATAGCAAAGACAATCCTGAGTAACAAAAACAATGCTGGAGGTATTACCATACC
Source organism: Typhlomys cinereus (assembly GCA_023101885.1). NCBI lineage: Eukaryota > Metazoa > Chordata > Mammalia > Rodentia > Platacanthomyidae > Typhlomys > Typhlomys cinereus. The sequence goes on along the minus strand of JALPQD010000387.1, from coordinate 1,742,974 downwards.
AAACCTAAGTCTATACTACAAATCCATAGTTATACAAACAGCCTGGTGCTGGCTCCAAAATAGACACACAGATCAATGGATAAGGATTGAAGACCCTGATATAAGCCCACAAAGTTACAGCCATTTTGTCTTTGACAAAGGGGCCCAAAGAATGCAATGGAAAAAAACAGCATCTTCAACAAATGTTGCTGGCAAAACTGGATCTCCACCTGCAGAAGATTAAAACTGGACCCATACTTGTCACCATATACAAGACTTAATTCCAAATGGATCAAGGACCTTGATATAAGGCCAGAGACTATAAAAACCATAGTTGAAAGGATAGGGAACTCCCTTGAGCTGATTCGGCTAGGCCAATATTTCCTAAACAGACATCCAATGGCACAGTCACTGCTACCAACTCTCAAAAGTTGGGATCTTGTGAAATTAAAGAGCTTCTGTTCAGATAAAGAGATTGTAACATGATCTCAAAGGCAACCCACAGAATGGGAGAAAATCTTCAGGAACCACATATCTGATAGAGCTCTACTGTCCATAGTGCACAAAGAACTTAGAAAACTAAACACCAAGGACACCAATGGCCCAATTAAAAAATGGGCCCTGGAACTTAAAAGAAACTTTACCAGGGATAAAATTAAAATGTCTAACAAATATCTTAAAAAATGTTCCATTTCTTTAGCCATAAATCCACAATACAAACAACAACAAATGGTGGAGAGGACGTGGATAGAGGGGAACTCTCCTTCATTGTTGGTGGGAATGCAGGCTCATACAGCCACTCTGGCGAGCTGTCTGGAGATTCTTAACGAATTTAAAGATTGAAATGCCATATGACCCTTCGATTCCACTTCTGGGAATAACCCCCCATGCAGCAGAGATTCACCTTGATAGCACAAGTGCGACCATGTTCATAGCAGCACTGTTTACACTAGCAAAGTCATGAAATCAACCCATGTGGATAAGGAAAATGTGCTACATCTATACAATGGAATACTACTCAGCCATCAAAAATGATGAATTACTGGAATTTGCCGGGAAATGGATGTCATTAGAAACAATTATATTAAGTGAAGTGTCCCAAACCCAGAAAATTAAGTGCCCTATGTACTCCCTAATAGGTGGCTCCTAGTATCAAACCCATCCAGCCCACCTTGAGACACTCAAAGGTAAATCTATGTAATACCTATAGTACTTGCAAAGATTATGAACAGGAGATATGGGGTTGGAGGGCCACACCAGAAACAAGGAGAGAAGTGACCATGTTACAGCAGAGAAAATAGGCCTCCATCAAGGACTGCAAGTAAGTAATGTGACACCTGGTTAAGTTCACAGACATTCATTCCTGATCATTTTCAATTGAGAGGGTATGATCTCACCAGAAGGGGAAGGCATATAGTCTGACAGATAAAAAGTAATCATTTTGCAAATGGGTGATTGACCCCCTCCCTCACTGAGGTTTCCTACTTTTATTACATCTACCCTTGAATGTGCTCTTATAATAAGACTCCAGTTTAAAAGCTTTTAGTCTCTGGCCAGGGAGTGACATACAGTGCCCAGCAGGATGGAGTGAAGGGCATTGCAGGAGCAGCAAAACTGCAAAAGAAAATCAACAAACCACTATCCAGAACTTCAGAGACTCTATATCAACCACCTAGAACTAGGCCAGACTAATCTCTCCCCATCCTGAAGCTCAGGGACATTTGCGGAAGAGGGGGCGGTAAGATTGTGAGAGCAAAAGGATGGGAGGAGCAATGATGTGCAAGATACTCCACACAAGTTAGGGCCGAAGCAATCATAAGTAGAATTGCATGCCCTGTGCAATGTCCAACACACTATTGACCCCACAAAGTCTAGCATCTGCTAAAAGCACCAAGATCCTTGGAGGCAACAGATTGACAGCCACAGTAGTGTTCCTATGCTTAAGGGGAACACGGGAGAGGCTTCAGGGAAATGCCACTGAGTCCTTGTATGTCATCGGAGAGAAGGGCCCAGAGGAGAGTCAGGCATGCACAATAAAGGACTCTCTGGGAATTGGGGCAGGAGGCACTGGGGGATGGGGAGGGAGGGGTGAGGGGAGGGGGAGCAGGGAGTTCGGGGGGAGGAGGAGGGAGGGAGGGAACCGGTGTACCTATTAAGTTTGTATGAGCGGAATTAATAAAAAATGTATAAAATAAAATAAAATAAAGTAAAATAAATCCTGAGTCAAAGCAAAAAAAAAAATCATAGGCGAAAGTTTTGAATTCAGAAAAAGTGATGCATCATTTTCCATGGTTTCAATCTGGAATATTCAAGATATTCATCATGTATTTTATTTGTTTCTACACTATGCTAATATTAATTGCATTCCCTTAAAGAGAGTTTCAGTGCTCCAAAAAAGGAGGGGGAGAAGATAAAATTTTCTGATATTTACCTTCAATTTTAACTGTTCAAGAAGATTTGGAATGCCATTATTTGTTTTGTCTCAAAAGAGTTTTGCATTCCAAACTAGTAAGGAAGTTTTGTGAGCGGTCAGAGATCTGGCTTTATTTTATTTATGAATCTTGCATCTTCATATAGCATAAGACTGTGAGCACCATACACCTCCCACCTCAGTATTTTGCCACTTTGTGGGCAATAAAAGGCTTTTTGAATGAATTCTAAAATCATTTAATCTTTTTAATAGTTTTCAAAGTCTGAAACATTGTATCATGGAACCGTACTGCTGCAAAAGTCTACAGTTCTTTCTTGTTTTATTTCTCTGAGAAAAAAACAGATTCATAGCATAGAAAATGGTTTTTTAAATTCAAGGTCTTTATTCAAATATAACATCTGGATGCTTTGCTAAATAGATCGTTAGCAATGTTACATTTTTGAATGGGTGTTGCATGTGAAAATGCACTTTCTATGAATGATGTGGTAAGAAAAATACCACAAGAATCAGAATAAGGAAAACCAAGTCTTCAGTTAAATATTTTACATGCTTTATAATTTCATTTGGAATACTAATAATGGGCAAATACGCTCGACAGGTGGAAGTGCTTGAGGACCATTGAGCATTGAATTTTTCCAAAAGTAGAGCAATTACAGAAACACCTGTGTTAAATAACCAAGTGCTGATTTACTATGAAAATATGCAAAGTGTTCAACTGCACTCCAAAATGATGATTGAACTTTGATAGATTTCTTGCATTTGCAATGAGTCAATAATAGTTTATTGTCAGGCAAAGTATTACTCTATAAATTAATCTAAACTATTACTATCTTCTCAAACACGTGTGGAAGTGGAGATGAATGCAAGCAGAGTCCTCTTAAAAGTAGCTATATTTGCTCTTTCATAGGTAACTGAAACAAAGAAACAAAATCTTAGCTGTTCTTGTTTGTGTCATTACAGATTTGGGTGTTGATTTTTAAGATTTGGCTTTTGTAATCCTTCCCTAAAAGTGTTCTCAAATAACTAAAACCATCTCTAGAGAGGTAATAATACGTTTTCAACATTGATAAATCAAGAAACTTTGAAATACTATTCTGGTTGTCAGTTATTTTTAATATACACGCAAAGAGAGAGGAATCAATACATTGCAGTATTGTGAATGCAGAATGACTGAGGAAAGAAAGCATTTTCATGTTGTTGAAAGCACATTGCAAAATTGGGGTTTAATGTACTTGAGCTTATTAACAAAAAAGTCTTTAAAAAGGTCTCTGTGTCTTTGTCCCTGAATGTCTATACTTCTTCTCCTAGAACTAAGACCTATTTTTGAATTTACTTCCTATTAAAAAATTTAACACAATTAAAAAATCCACCCAGGGTTTAAAACTTTCAAAACAATAGCAAAGTAATGTGATAGTGGCCCGAGGCTTTTAGAAATTAGATTTACTTATCACTATATAAACTATAACATCATTGATTAGTATAAAGCGTCTCCTAAAGTAGGTTTTTGACATGTTTTTGACAAAAAAATGAGACTTTTTAAAAACTATGTCCAAAAGAATATATATTGGGTCATTTTTTCTCAGCAATTTTAATGCAAACTACTATTAGTTTATATCTGAGACTGTTTTTATAAGCAAAAATACCAACATAGATTGAATCTTTAAGAATCTGTGACATAATTTATTTTGGAATTCTCTAAGTCTTTTTCTGCATTTTCACTTCTGATTATCTCAGAAAGCCATTTTACTTCTGTTATACAGGAGCACGATGAACTAAATATAACATCAATGCAGTTCTAAGAAGAAATAACAAATTGTAAACAAATCAGAAAATAACTAGTATTTCAATTCCCTTTGGCCTTATGTCAGTGTTTTGCCTTCCAGCCTACCTTCTGTTACAGGGCAAGGGAAAATAAAAGAGCCACTTCATGATAATTGAAGTATAACATAAACAAGATTAATTCTTCCACTGAGCCAGTTATCTGGATTAGAAGAAGACTTGATTAATAAATGTATAACTGTATAACGGCTTTGTAACACTTTGTGCATGTAAGGAATCTCCCAAAATACATAATGCTTTAACCTCTGCCTCACTGCATACGCATACCATTTGGGTAGATGATTTCTTTTTTCTTTCAGTGTTCATACAGAAAGAATAGCTAGGGTGGAAGGTCCTAGTAATAGATCAAAATATCAAAAAAAAAAAAAAGAGAGAGAGAAAGATTAAGTACTGTGATAATTAATCTTGGGTGTCAATTTAACCACACATGGCATTAACTAAGGTCATCAACTGGAACCACCTGAAAAGATTATCTGGATCAATACATTTACAATACAAAGACTAGCCCTAGATCTGATTGGAAACTCTCTATATCTGACCAGAACCTCCCAGTAGTGGACCAGCTAAAAGGAACCACACAGAACAGAAGACTGAGAAGAGAGACTCCAGGATGTGTGGAGCCTCCATTTTTAGCCAACGGCCATGTCGCCTCCACCATTAAAGATTGTTTTTCCCCTCTGGAAATGTAAACTGAACAAATCTCCTTTTCTCCCTTAAGTTGAATGGCATTAAGTTTGATTTGACCTGGAATACTGCCAATGCACAACCACATTACATCATCGGGGTACATGTCTGTTTATCACACCAGAGTTAGGCCAACGCAGTGGCCCACTTATCTATTACACACCGTTGTTTTCATCTCATTTTAATATTAAACATAGGTTTCCTCATTTATTATGTCTTCTACTAGTATTTCCAAGTCCACATCCATTCCCTCCTCTCTGAAACTTTCCTCATGCTCTCCACACTCTCTCAAAACAATAGTTAAGAGCAACTTTCAAGTACCTTTAGTTTTATAAAAGTAACTTGTATCTTACACTTCCCAAAGAAGTGTTTTGTTTTTTTAATGAGAGATAGAAGGTATATCTATGAAGAAAGAATCCCAGCAGATAAGTTTTTCAGAAAGGCTGGTGGCAGATAGGTATCAGGAGCAGAGATAGGAAGGTTTAATCATTGTACAGTGATTTTCTGGACCAAATAACCCCAAATTCCACTGGCATACAGCAACTGTTTACTGTGCCTATGTCTTAGATGATTTTCTAGGGATTTTGTTGATTTGATTGGGCTCCTCTTCATGTCTGGGATTGAAATGGCTGTTTACTCAACTAAGGTGATCTAGGCAACACAAGCATGAAATTTAGAGTCAAGAAGAGAAGACCTTGAAAAATAATAGGACAATGGAGACATGGGTAAAAGAAGGGATAAGGCTATTTTTCAAACTACTACAGGACTATTAGGAGAATGGCACAAACTCATTTACAACTTCCTAACTCAAAGATAAAACAAAAAGATACCTAACTACCACAGTAATTAAGCTTTGCTAGCCTTAGGGCTTTAGTTTGTTTCTTTTTCATTTGTATATTCAATCATTTATGCTGCAGTAACTGGAAAACCCTTACAATCTTAGCTGAAGGTAAGGTCAAGCCCGGAAGAATAGCTCAAAGATCTGAGCTGACCAAAGCTATCTCAAAACCTGCATCCACAATTACAGAAAATTCAGGAAATAAGAAAGCAGCTAAATGATCACTACCTAGCTAAGCTTTATTCATAAGAGAGTACACATTTTCCCCCATACTTTATTGGTTAAATTGACCTTAACTAATGATACCAAACTTTTTTTCATATATGCATTATTTGTACTTCTTTTTGGAATAGAATATATTTCATCCACTCTTTTTAAAACTGGATGGCTTGAGATTTGTTATTGTTATGGTTTAACTTTTTTTCAATGAAGAATTGACAGACATATTGTATCATTGTTGGTTGTATCTTTATTAATGTTGTCTTCTGCAGTGTAGAACCTATGAAATCTGATATAATACCATTCTTGCTATTTCCTGAGTTGTTGAGAAAATTATTATTGAGAAAATTATTGCTTATTCCTTGACATTGAAGTATTTTCTTTTAGTAATTTCAAATATAAAATTCTTCAAATAGGTTTTCATTGAGATTTTTCCATGTTTTTATTTTTAGTTATATTTGTAATGAATTTATGTATTTTCATTATCCACTACCTACTTCCATTCTCATCCCATTTCACACCATCCCTCCTCCCCGCTGTCAGTTTTCCTCCCTCTCCCAAGTCTCCTTGGATGTGCAATCCACAGTGTTCCATCTAGGATGCCTGCATTAGCTAAGACCAGAGATGCTTAAATATAGGGTGAAAGACAAGGGTTGTATAAACTTGTTGCACGTGGATAACCAAATTTACCCTGACCAATTTGTTGAAGAGGTTGTTCCTTCTTCAGCATATGTTTATGGAATTTTGGCCAAGTATTGGCTGGTAATGAATGTATCTAACTATTTCTGAGAGTTCTAGTGTTCCATTAGTCTGTATGTCTGTTTCCATACTAGTATCATGATATTTTTTTTTTACTATGGCTCTGTAATTTGTCCTTAAATCAGGAATTGGGATGCCAGCAACTTTTTTTCTTTGTGTTTAAAATTATTTTTCGTTATAAAAAATTTAGGTATTCTTTTAGTGTTTTGAAGAATGTCGTTGATATTTTGGTAGGAATTGCACTGGCTCTATAAAAGGTAGTATTAACATTTTAATTCTTCCAGTCCATGAACTTTGGAGGTTTTTCCATATTTTTGTGTCAAGTTCAATTTACTTCATCATTTCCCTTGTGGTGTTCTTGCTTACTTGATTAAACTTATTCCTATTTTTATACCTGTTGTGAATATGAATACTGTCATTACTTCTTTCTCAACAGTCTCATTATTGATGTACAAAAGACTACTGTTTATGTTTCTGGAGTCATTTAGTATTTTCTACATACAACATCATGTCATCTGAAAATTTGATTATTCCTATTATATATGTATGCTCTTTTCCTTCTTTCTCTTGAGCCTTATTCCTCTAGTCAGGATTTCTAATACTATATTGAACAATAGTGGACACCTCTGTTCATATTAAAGGAAATTTTTTTGATATTCACTCTAATATTGGCTACAATTTTGTCACATATAGCATTAAATATATTAAGATAAAATCCTCTATTCAATTGAAAATTTTTTTCGATTTTTATATTATGAAGATATGCAAACTGTAACAAAATTCTACTTCTGTACCTATAGAGAAGCTAATGTGATTTTTGTTGTTCAGTCTGTTGACAAGGATGATGCATTGCATTTATTGATTTTTATATGTTGAATGGTCCTTAAGTGGGATAAATCAAATTTGGTCATGATAAATTATCTTTTTGATATGCCAGTGGATTTAATTTACCAGGACTTTGTTGACAATTTTTACATCTGTGCTCATCATGAGTATTAATCTATTTTTTAATGATTTATTGTGCCCTTGTTTTGTTTGATACCAAAGTGTTGCAGTTCACCTGCATCGTTGCTGATAAATTCACCATCAAATGGCTTAAGGGAACAAGGGTTTTTGTTCTTTTATGATAGTCTGGATACAGTTAGTTCCTTGTCCAGCTTGGCAACACAAAGGGGCTGAGGTAACTGGCCATACCATGTCCACACAACACTTGAGAAAGATAATTCTTACTTACCAGATCAGCATGTCTGGCCAAGTATACAGAAGAATGACAACTTTCTCAATCATTTCCTTCTGTCTTATGCACCTGCCCAGGACTAGTCTTACCACCACGACATGGGCTTTCCCCATCGACTAGACAATTTCTTGTATGTTTGCTCTGGGCTTAACTACTAATTGTCTACAAATATGTCCAGAGCTCAAACCCTCAACCATCAAGTTGATAATATATGTAACTATGATGCCAGGATAATGCTAGCCTCAAAGAATGAGTTTGAAAATTTCTTCACTTTCAATTCTTCAGAACAATTTGAGAGGAATGAGAATTGGATCTTTAAACTTTTGATAGAAATCAGCAGTGAAACTATCTGGTCCTGGCATGATATTGTATTACTGATTGAATTTCAGTACTTGGTATCTATTTGTTTTTAACTTTTGTGTTTTCATGATTTAATTTGGCTAGGCTATATATGTTCATAAATTTATTTATCTCTTCTAGGTTTTCCAATTTCCAACATATATTTTTATATTAACTGTCTATATCCATGGTATCAGTTGTTTCATTTTATCTCTAATTTTATTTAAGTCATGTGATTTTTTCCATATGATAAAGATTTACAGATTTTACTTACTTTTTAAAAATACAAATTCTTTGTTTAGTTGGCCTTTTGTATTTTTCAGACTCATTTATTTGTGGTTTGGTGTTTATTGTTTATTTCCTACTGTTGATTTTGGGTTTGGTTTTCTCTTCTTTTTCTGGGTTCTTGAAATACAGTCTTAGTATGTTTATTTGAAATATTTCTGTGGTAGGAAAATTTGAGAGACTGGTCCTCTCTATGTAACTCTGATTAGCTTGCAACTCACTATGTAGATTAGTGTATCCTTGACCTTTTGGTGGTTCATCTGCTTCTGTCTACCAAGTTCTGGAATTACAGGGATGATCTTCTATTCATGGCTCAGGCCTGGAATTTTGTGTTGCAGGTATTCAGTGCTATTAACAATGCTCTTAGACTGATTTTGCTTTATCTCATATGTTATGGAATTTTTTTAAATTTTCATTTGTTCTCAGAGAAAACATATATATACCTTTTGATTTTTCTAATGGAACATTGTTTATTTAGCTACATGTGGCTAAGTCTCCATTAATTTTTACAGGTTTTGATGTCTCTTTTGCTTTTAATTTCTAGTTTTATTCTGTGATGATCAGAAAGCACACATGGTATAACTCCAATTTCTTTTTAATTATTGAGACTTATCTTGTAGCTTAATAGATGGTGTATTTTAGGGAACATTCATTCCATTTGCAAAAAAAAAAGGAATACATTCTACAACTATTGGATAAAAATGTCTGCTAAATTTTTGTACTTAAGTATTATTTATCTCTGATGATTCTTCATTGCTAATATTTGTATTGATGATTTAAGTATTATTGATAGTTTGAATTCTCTCACACTGTTCTATTGTTTGCTACCTCAACCTTTAGATCTTGTTCAAAAATATATACTTGTTTTAAAATATAGAAGAGAGTAAATATATTTATATATTTGATGTTCTTATTGGATTCATAATTTTTTTCTCTGTAGACTTACACTTGAGCACATTTTGTCTGATGTAAGCAAAATGATTTCTGCTCACTTTGAGCATCATTTTCTATTTTTCCATTTTTTTTCAGTTTTTTGCTTGTCTTTACTAGTGATGTTCTTACTGATGGTTTGTCTTTGGGTTGCTTTTTATACCCATTCAGAAAGTCTGTACTATTCATTGGGAAACTTAGTCCATTTACATTTGGGGTCATTGTAAATAAGTAAGGGCTAACTAATGTCATTTTTTACATTTCTTCTTAGATTACATATCATGTATTCTCTCTCTTTTCTTGCTCATCCTTCTTATTTGGTTTCTTTGTGTTGACAAGTTGTGACTACTTCCTACTTAGCTATGAGTTTTATGATTTCATGTATTTTCATTATGGTAGTTCTCTTGAAATCACTGTTATTCCTTCACATCCTTTATAAAGCTATTTTGGTCTTACACATACCTGCTTTTGCTTTCATGAAAGTTTTTGTTTTCCCATAATTCCAAAAGGATAGTTTTTCTGGAAACAGTATTCTTTTTATTATTATTATTATTATTATTTACTCAACTATGTGCATGTGCGTGTGTATGTGCGTGCACGTGTGTGTGTCTGTGTGTGTGTGTGTCTGTGTATGTGTAGAACCACGGACGAATTCGCGAACCACCATGGACTCCTCCATCTCCTTCTGCCCCGGGATTCACAGGCTCTGCCTACCAGGACCAGAAGCGCAGGCCGCCCTGCTTCCGCCTGGCGTCTATACGTGGGATCTGGGATCCGAACTCAGGACCTTCCGCCTGCAAGGCGGAGGCTTAACCCCTGAGCCACCTCTCCAGCCCCAGAAACAGTATTCTTGATAGTCACTTTCATTCAGGACTTCAAAAATGTTATTTACTTCTTTTTGGTCTGAAAGTTTTCTTGTGCAAACTCTGCTGTTAGTTGAATGGGTATTTCCCTAAATGAGATTTGGCATTTTCAACTTGGAGCTTTTAGAAATATCTATTTGTCTCATATTTTTGTCAATTCACCAATAATATGCTTAGGTAAGTATCTTCTCTGGTCATACATTGTTTTTCCACTACTCATGTACCTTGATATTCCTTTCCCACAATAATAAAATTTTCTTGTTAGTGATTATTTCATTCAAAAGGTTTTTCATGCCTTTCCACTCCTTCAAGTATCCACAAAAGATACTTGTTAATTTAATTGTTTCCAGCAGTTATTAATGGCTCTCTTGATTCGTTTTTAGTGTTCATTTACCTTTTTCAACTGATTTAAATATATCAAAAGACCTGTCACGGAATTCAAATATTCTTTCTTCTGCTTTAGTGAACTTCTTGTTGAATAAACTTTGAACTTGTCTTTTTATTTGACTTACTCAGCACTTCATTTTTACTACTTCTGTTTAGTTCCTTCTCAATATCACTATCTTGACTGAATTCCTAACCCACATCATGTATTTTTCCCTACTTTTGTTTAACTGTCCAAATATTTTGAGATATTGAGCTCCTTAATAATTATTTAAAAAATAATTTATCAGGTCTTTCATCAGTATTGGTTTTCTTGGTCTATGTTAAGATTGGAAGATCTAATTGATTATTTATCACTGCCATTTTTATGGGCTGGCCTTCATAGCAAGTACACTTTTCCTTAAGATCTGATATGGGTTGTTACCTCAGTATGAAAAGACAATTTTAATTATAGCAATACATGATAATGTAGTTTTTGGAGTTCCTTGTGTGTGTGTGTGTGTGTATGAGGGAAACATGTACAACAGTATGCCTTAGTGTGCATGCCTATGGAGGCCCAAGTGTGACACAATCATCCTGGATTATTCTATTTTCTTTTTTTTATTATTATTATTTCCACTCATACAAACTTATCAGATACACCGGACCCTCACTCCCTCCACCTCACCCCAACCCCCCTGCTTGATCCCTCCTCTTCCCCTCCCTCCCAACCCCTCAGTGCCTCCTGCCCAGTGTTCCCCCCCCCAATCCCGGGAGCATCCTTTAATTTGCATGCCAAACTCTCCTCTGGGTCCTCCTCTCCGATGAGGTGCAAGGACCCAGGGGCATTTCCAGGAACCCTTTCCTGTGTTCCCCTTAACCTTAGGAACACTACTGTGACTGCCAGTCCCTAGCCTCCAAGGATCCTAGTGCCATTAGTCCATGCTAGACTTTGTGGGGTTAATAATGTGTTGGACATTGCACAGGTCAGGCAAAGTCTAATTATGATTGCTTCGGCCCTAACTTGTATGGAGTATCTTGCATATCATTACTCCTCCCATCGTTGTGCTCTTACAATCATACCGCCCTCTTCCACAAATTTCCCTGAGCTTCAAGATGGGGAGAGATTAGGCAAGCCTGATTCCAGGTGGTTGATATAGAGTCTCTGAAGTTCTGAATTGTGGTTTGTTGATTTTCTTTTGCAGTTTTGCTGCTCCTGCAATGCCCTTCACTCCATCCTGCTGGGCACTGTATGTCACCCCCTGGCCAGAGACAAAAAGCTGTTAAACTGGAGTCTTATTATAAGAGCACATTCAAGGGTAGATGTAATAAAAGTAGGAAACCTTAGTGAGGGAGGGGTAAATCACCCATTTGCAAAATGGTTACTTTCTATCTTGCAGCAGCCTATGTGCCCTCCCCTTGTGGTGAAATCATACTCCATCAGTTGCAAATGATCAGGAAGGAAAGTCTGTGAACTTAACCAGATGTCTCATTACTTACTTGCAGTCCTTGATGGTGGCCTATTTTCTCTGTTGTAACATGGTCACTTCTCTCCTTGTTTCTGGTGGGCCCTCCTTCCCCATTCCTCCTGTTTATAATCTTTGCAATTACTGTAGGTATGACAGATATTTGTCTTTGAGTGTCTATTAGGGAGTACATATGGCACTTAATTTTCTGTGTCTGAGATACTTCACTCAATATAATTGTTTCTAATTCCATCAATTTCCCGGCAAATTGCATTACTTCATCATTTTTGATGGCTGAGTAGTACTCCATTGTATAAATGTACCACATTTTCCTTATCCACTCATCAACTGTTGGACATTTGGGCTGGTTCCATGACTTTGCTATTGTAAACAGTGCTGCTATGAACATGGTCGTGCTTGTGCTATCAAGGTGAATTTTTGGTGTATGTGTGATTATTCCCCATACAGTATATAGCAGGGTCATATGGCATTTCAATCTTTAACTTCTTTTAAGAATTGCCAGGCAGCTCGCCAGAGTGGTTGTATGAGCCTGCATTCCCACCAGCAAAGTAGGAGAGTTCCCCTCTCTCTACATCCTCTCCAGCATTTGGTGTTGTTTGTATTGTGGATTTTTGCCATCCTGACAGGAGTGAGATGATATCCCAAGGAGGTTTTGATTTGCATTTCCTTGATGGATAAGGATGTGGAGCATTTTTTAAGATATTAATTAGACATTTTAATTTCGTCCCTGGTAAAGTTTCTTTTAAGTTCCAAGACCCATTTTTTTTTAATTGGGCCATTTGTTTCCTTGGTGTTTAGTTTTCTAAGTTCTTTGTGCACTCTGGATAATAGAGCTCTATCAGATATGTGGTTAGTGGAGATTTTCTCCCATTCTGTGTGTTGCCATTGTGCTCTTGTTACAATCTCTTTATCTGAACAGAAGCTCTTTAATTTCACAAGGTCTTATCTGTTGAGTGTTGGTTGCAGTAACTGTGGTATTGGATGTTCGTTTAGGAACTGTTGCCTTAGCCCAATCAGCTCGAGGGAGTTCACTACCCTTTCAACTATGGTTTTGATACTTTCTGGCCTTATATCAAGGCCCTTGATTCATTTGGAATTAATTCTTGTGCATGGTGACATGTATGGGTCCAGTTTTAATCTTCTGCATGTGGAGATCCAGTTTTGCCAGCACCATTTGTTGAAGATGCTATTCTTTTTCCATTGGGTTTTTTGGGCCCCTTTGTCAAAGATAAAATGGCTGTAGTTGTGTGGGCTTATATCTGGGCCTTCAACCCTTATCCATTGATCTGTGTGTCTATTTTGGAGCCAATACCAGGCTGTTTTTACAACTATGGATAGTTGCTGATAGACTAAGTTTTGGTATGGTGATACCTCCAGCAGTGTTTTTGTTACTCAGGATTGTTTTCGCTATCCTGGATCTTTTGTGCCTCCATATGAATTTTGAGATTGTTTGGTCAACTTCTTTAAAGAATTGCTTTGGGATTTTAATTGGTATAGCATTGAATTTGTATATTGCCTTTGGTAGGATGGTCATTTTTTACAATGTTTATTCAATATTCCAATTCAGGAACATGGGAGGTCTTTCCACCTTCTGGTGTCTTTTGCAATTTCTTTCTTTAGGGTTTTAAAGTTTTCATTATAAAGGTCTCTTACTTCTTTGATTAGGTTTATACCAAGGTATTTCATTTTTTTTTAGGGGCTATATTAAATGGGATTGTTTCTCTCAGGGCTTTTTCACTTCTTTCATTCTGGGAATATAGGAAGGCCACTGATTTTTGTACATTTATTTTGTATCCTGCCACCCTGATGATCTTCTGTAGTATTTCCAGGAGCTTCCTGGTGGAGTTTTTGGGATCACTTAGGTATAAGATCATGTCATCTGCAAATAGGGATAGCTTGACTTCTTCCTTGCCGATTTGAATCTCTTTTATGCCCCTTTCTTGTCTTATGGCTTCAGCTAAATCTTCAAGTACAATATTGAATAGAAGTGGTGAGAGTGGACAGCCTTGTCTAGTTCCTGATCGAAGCGGGAATGCATCACGTTTTTCCCCAATGAGTATAATCCTTGCTGTTGGTTTGTTGAATACAGCTTTTATTATTTTGATAAAGGTTCCTTCCATTCCAACCTTCTCTAGGGTTTGATCATAAAGGGCTGTTGGATCTTGGCAAAAGCTTTTTCTGCCTCTATCGAGAGTATCATGTGGTTTTGAACTTTGGACTGGTTTATGTGGTGCATTACATTTATTGACTTGTGTATGTTGAACCAACCTTGTGTGCCTGGGATAAAGCCTATTTAATCCCCATGAATGATCTTCTTGATATGTTTTTGAATCTGATTTGCTAAGACTTTGTTGAGAATCTTTGTCTCTATGTTCATCAGAGAGATTGGCCTATAGTTTTCTTATTTAAGTGTATCTTTATTAAGTTTTGGGATTAAGATGATATTAGCTTCACAGAAGGAATTTGATAGTGTTCCTTCCTTTGCTATTTGATGGAGCAGTTTAAGGAGTATTGGTGTTATTAGCTCCTTAAATGTGTGGTGGAAGTCTGTGCTGAATCCATCTGGTCCAGGACATTTTTTTGGTGGGAAGATTCGAGATTACTTCCATGATTTCCTCATATGTTATAAGACTATTTAAATAATTCACAACTTCTTGATTCAATTTAGGTAAGTTGTGTTTACTTAGGAGTTCATCCATCTCTTTTGTGTTGTCAAATTTCACAGAGTATAAGTTTTTGAACTATGATGTTATAATTCTCTGGATTTCTTGGGTATCTGTAGTGGTAACTCCATGTTCATTTCTAATTTTGTTAATTTGGGTTTTCTCTCTCTTGGTATTGGTTAATTTAGCTAGGGGTGTATCAATCTTATTGATTTTTTCAAACAACCAACTTTTTGACTGGTTGATTTTCTGTATTGCTTTCCTAATCTCGAATTATTTTGCTAATCTCCTCTCTTCTACTGCTTTTGGGATCAGATTGCTCTAGAGTCTCTAAAGCTTTAAGCTGCATTGTTAAGTTATTTGTTTCTGATGTTCCCATTTTTTTGATGTTGGTTTTACAAGCTATGAACTTACCTGTTAGGACAGCTTTCATTGTGTCCCAGAGATTTTGGTAAGTTGTATTTTCATTATCGTTTGCTTTCAGGAAATCTTGAATTTCCTTTTTAATATCTTCCTGAATCCAGTTCTCATTCAGCATCATATTGTTAAGTTTCCAGGAGTTAGTGAATTTTCTGTTGTTTGTTGTGTTGTGGATGTCCAGCTTTAGACCATGATGGTCTGATAGGGCACAGGCTGGAATTTGAACTTTCCTGTATATGTGGAGATTCATTCTGTGGCCCAATATGTGATCTATTTTGGAGAATGTTCCGTGTGCTGCTGAGGAAAATGCGTATTCTTTGGTTCGTGGATGAAAAGTTAGATAGAGATCTACAACGTCCATTTCAGTAAGGGTTTGATTAAGTTCCAAAATGTCTCTCTTAAGTTTTTTACCTGTTGAGAGGACGGTGTTGAAATCCCCAAGAATTATCATTTTGGGGTTGATTTCTTGCTTTAGACATTTTAGGGTTTGCTTAACGAATGTGGGGGGGGGGCACATTGTGTGCATATATGTTCAGTATTGTGAAGTCTTCCTGGTGAATTGTACTTGTGACTAAAATGTAGTATCTATCTATGTCTCTTATGATTTTTTTTGGTTTGAAGTCAACTTTGTCCGACAGCATAATGGCTACCCCTGCCTGTTTTCTGGTTCCATTAGCTTGCGGAATTTTGGACCAGCCTTGTATTTTTAGGATGTTCGTATCTTTTGTGGTGAGATGGGTTTCCTGCAGGCAGCAGATTGATGGGTTATGATTTTTAATCCAAGTTTGTAATCTGTGTCTCTTGATCGGTGAGTTAATTCCATTAACATTTAAAGTTGTAATTGAATAACTATTGTTAATTCTGTACATTTATTATGTTTAGTGGCTTTTGGAAGTGTATTGTTTCACTTTTAGGTTTTGGTGGTATTATACTTCCCTTCTGTTCTCCTGGATATGCTTGTGTTTTTCTTCAAGCTTGAGTATCATTTCTAGCATTTTTTGAAGGCCTGGTTTGGTGGACATGTATCCCTTCAAGTTGTCTTTGTGCTGGAAGATTTTTCTTTCTCCCTCGATCATGATGGATAGTTTTGCAGTGTATATCAGCCTGGGTTGACATTTTTGCTCATTCTATACTTGAAATACGTCTCTCCAATCTCTTCTTGCTTTTACTGTTTCCATTGAGAAGTCAGTTGTTATTTTAATAGGTTTACCTTTAAAAGTGACTTGTTTTTTTTTTTTCCCTTGAAGCTCTCATCATCATTTCTTTATCTTGAAGGTGGAGTGTTTTAACTATTATTTGCCATGGTGCGTTTCTATTTTGGTCATATCTGTTTGGGGTGCGGAATGCCTCTTGTATATGGATGGGCCTCTCTTTTTTTAGATGAGGAAATATTCCTTGATGATTGTTTGAAAAATTTCCTCAGGGGTGGTATTTTGAGATTCTTGCTCTGGTATTCCATGAATACGCATGTTAGGCTTCTTCAGGGTGTCCCATATAACTCTTGAATATTTCTCTCGAGTATCTTTTTGGCTTTAACAACCTCTCCCATTGAGCTGGTTAGATACTACCGCTTTGCCTTCAAGGTCTGAAATTCTATTTTCTGCTTCATTACTTCTGCTGATAAGACTCCCTGTTGAGTTCTGGGTTGAAAATAACTTGTCTTTTAGTTCAGTATTAAACTCTGCTTGAGTCTGTTTTAACTGCTCTATGCCTGTTTTTGTTCCTTGAACTGTTTTTCTCAACTCCTCCAAGTGTCTGTTGTGTTCTTCTTCAAAGTGATTGATGCGGTTATTTAATTCCTCCTAGATTTCCCCTTTCATAGTATTAATCATGGTAATAATCATGTTTTGAAAGTCTTTATCCTGGGTCAGGCTTTCTTGGCTATTTTCCGTGGGTTTGTTCTGTGTGGATTCTATCATTATGGGATTAATTCCTTCAGTGGGAGATTTGTTTTTTTGGGTTTTGTTTCTCATGCATTGTGTACTTTGACTTGGGCATTGTCATTTTAACTCTTAAGACCTTCTTTCAATTTCTGTGTATTTTTCCCTGAACTGAATTATTTGGCCTGGAGCAACTCCTGCTCCAGCTGGCTGGTGGGAGAAGCTGGGGCCAGTGGGTTGCCTGGGGTTTTGGGGGTGGGTAGGGGGCACTTACCTGTCATGTGTACTGGCTGGACTGAATGTGTCTTGGGCGGGTGGGGAATGGGAGGAGGTGGTCCTGTGGGTAAAGGGAGGAGTGGAAGGGGCAGGGGCCCAATTAACTTGGGGAGCTGGTGTGTGGCCCAGGGGGTCCTCCCTGGCCCAGGGCAGCTGGCTCTGGCTGGCTGATGGGAGGAGCCAGGACCAGTGGGCTTCCTGGGCTTTGGGGGTGGGTGAGGGGAGCTTACCTAGGTCATCGTGAGTCCCGGCAGGACTGTGCACGTCCTGGGTGGGTGGGGAAAGGGCTGTTCTATTTTCTTAATGCTTTGCTCTGAGATATCCCAGGCTTTACATTCTAGGGTTGTGTCCATGTTGGCCCAGGATTTTTTACAATTATTCTTATTCTTTCAGTATTTCGTGCATGAATATAGTGAGTTTATGATATTTTCATATCTTAATCCCCAGTCCCATCTCTCCCTTCTCTGATGGACTCCCTCTTAATTTCTTTTTTTTTTGTTAATAGTGACCCTCGAATTTTATCTGGATTGCCTATGATGGCAAATGCCTGACCACTTTCTGAATCATGACTCATATATCATTGGCTCTAACACTGAGGAAAGCATCTTCTCTTCTCCCCACATCAGGAATGAACCTCATCAGTCTTTTAAGGAGGTATGAGATTAAAACAATTCTTTATTCATTCATGGAGAAATGTTGATAGGAAAAATCCCAAGCAGATATTGAAATACAATTATCTCTTGATTATTCATGAATGCAACAGCCCTGTCATGCCCAGAAGATAAAGTGTGGCCACATTCTTTCTTCCCTTCCAGTGATTACAATCTCACTACTCCCTCTTCCACAATATTTCCTTAGCTTTGGGAAGAGTTAATGATTTAAATGTCCTGTTTAATTTTGAGCAGTCTGCCATCCCTTATTTTCTGCACTGTTGCCAACTGTGATACTCTGTAATAAACACATTCGATTGCAGGAAGAAGTTTCTAAGTTGAGTGCAGAGTGCTCCTTCAATCTATGGGTATAATGATAAACATTTAAAAGACATTTTCATATGGTGTTTTCATAGTTAAACTTAATGGTTTACACCTCCCTAGGACTATTTCTTCCCTTTTCATAGGTTCTTGTTCTGGTTTACACTGCCAGGAATGTGATCCCTACTGATCCCTTTTTAGTCAGAAAGTTGTTGTTTCCACACATACACCCCTTGGCATTCATGCCACTACTACACTAATGGTCACCTCTTACCAAGGTGATTGCTATTGCATCTTTCAGCCTCAGCAGCTTACATAGTACATTTTGGGATTATAAAAACTTCCAAGCATGGAGAAAATTTCCATGCTAGTTCCACATGTCCTATGATGTCAGTTTCTGCAGGGCAACCAAGAGCAATGGTGAAGGCCTATGCTGTATTGAGGGCCTTTGAGACCTTGCTGACCAACTTAATAGGAGATATCATATACATGATAATTGGCATATTGTTTAATTGCCTATGGGTTCTAGTTGGAGTATCGTTGGGCATTTTTCTTTTTTCTTATCTTCTTCTTTGCATGTTCCCTTGTATAGGGTATGTTGATTCGTGCTCTTTTTAAAATAAGAATGATTTTTATGTAGTAATAACGTAGGAAATTTCTATCTGATTGTGGCTTACAACCTTAGTGCAGCTTACTACTCCCTCAATACTCCCTGCATTCTATCCCCTCTTCTCCCTTTCCATTAAGCATGATTCCCAGCAGTTTTTACATGGGGTCTGGGGATCTGAACTCAGGTCTTTGTGCTTTTGAGCCAAAAGCCTTAACCTCTGAACTATCACCTCAACCCAGAACTCGGGTAATGTCTTTGTTGCTCTTCCTGTTGCTAGGGTGAAATACACTGGCTAATACAAGTTAATGTAGAAATGGTTTATTCTGAGTCACTGTTCAAGGTATAATGCATCATGAAAGGTAATTCTAAGCAACAAGAGCTTGTAATAACTTTGCATTTACAATCAGAAAACAAAGAACGGTGAATGAATTCATGTCCTTGCTCAGTTACTATTCTCTTTTTATGAAGTCCAGGATCCCCTGCCTAGGGAATGATGCCACCCATAGTGTGTGAGCCCCAATTCAAATAACATAATCAGTTAACGCCCAGAGGTACACTTAGGGGATAACCCACATTATATAATCCCTTACGAGTGTGTTTAGAGACTTATTTCCTGGACATTTGTGGAAGATGTCAAGTTGAAAAGAAGGCTGACTATCACAGGTACTGTATGTACTATGGCAGAGTCCATGTGATCCATTATTTCTTGGATTTGCTCAGGGTTGGGACCATTCAAAGGTGTGTGTGTTTGTGTGTGCATGTGCGTGCATGTGTGTATGTGTGTGTGTGTTTGCTTTGAGACAGAGTCTCACACTGTTGTAGTTCAGGCTGACCTGGATCTGAAACTCACCTTGTGGTGCCTCAAACTTCTGGTAATTCTCTTGCTTCTTACGCAGGTGTAGTGCAGAGAATAGTGGTGTTTGTTACAATCAGGCAATAAAGATTTTTCTCAGGAACTGCTGAGGTATACTCTTCTGGTGGCAAGGGGTTTTGATAGTGGCAGCCCAGCAGTAAGAGTTGGGATGGGACCTAAAATCCAGTTCTCAAACAAAATATTGGCACAGGCCTACACACTATACAATAAAAGAAAGTAATGGGAACTGCGGAATTCCCTCTGTGTTGTTCACACCATTATTGTCTCTGCAGTTACTGCCCTTCAGAGATCTATCATAACATCAAAACTTTGATAACACTGTGTCACAATTTTATAAATTCATTGCTACAATACCAGATCCAAGCAACTCAGGGAAACAAGGGATGCCTTTGTTCATGCACATACTATCAAGCCACAATTCATCATGGCAGAAGTCATACCAGCATTCAGAACCAGAGGAACTAGACACAGCATATCCAAATCAAGAGCAGAAGGGCTCTACCTATTTTCTTTCTAGCTTGCTTGTTTGCCAAAATTACTAAGTTTTCCCTATCTTACTCACTCACCTGCAGAATGGTCCCAAACACTATTGACTGGGTCTTCTCACATCACTTATGCAATTAAGCTAGTCACCCACATACTTCCAAAAGCCTGTCTTAACTCAATAATTTCGTACATGTGTGGTCATAATCTCATAGTTAAGTAGATAGCTGAGACTAACTGGCATATGTAAGAATTGAATAAGGAATAGAAAATGTAACCATGCAATTAATGTCCACATGTGTTGAATCTATCATTGACTATTTAGGCACAAAATTATGTATTTCCACATATAAAAATTTAACCAGAAAATAAAAAAACAGTGTTCAAACTTCAGTATGTTTCTGAGACTCAGAATGTTGCCATAGAAAGTTAGCACCTTGGCCTGGAGACATGGATTAGGGGTTTAAGCATCTGCCTCACAAGTAGAAGGATGTGAACTTAGATCCCATATTCCATGTAAAAATACTAGGATGAAATGATGATGGCATGTTCTTTTAGGCCTGGAAATGTGAGCCTGGGAAATTCAGACCAAAGCAAAAAGGAGTTAGAGCAATCCAGGATGGTTTTGGAAGTCACCTTTGGGCCTCCACAGGCATACATAGCGCTCTCTTATATACGCAAGCATGCATGCAAAGAAAAAATTAAGTTAGCATCTAAGCATATACAAGTTCCTGTTAACCACAAAGCTAGAAAATGGTCAAAGTATGTGTAAGTGTGCACACATGTATGCTAATTTTAATGTTAATGTTTCTTCCCATATTTGTTTCTGCCATGGGCATGAGAATTTCTGGCACTGCTATTGTGGATCATGAGGCAAGAAAGGGAGTAACTTCTTTTGTAAATCCTTTTTGTAGAATGATACATTAAGGAATGTATAAAAAGTGACATAGACTTAGAAATGTCATTTCATTTAAAGATTGAAATGCCATATGACCCTGCTATTCCACTTTTGGGAATAACCCCCCATACAGCAGAGGTTCACCTTGATAGCACAAGCATGACCATGTTCATAGCAGCACTGTTTACAATAACAAAGTCATGGAATCAACCCAAATGTCCAACAGTTGACGAGTGGATAAGGAAACTGTGGTACATCTATACAATGGAATACTACTCAGCCATCAAAAATGATGAATTACTGGAATTTGCCAGGAAATGGATGTCATTAGAAACAATTATATTAGTGAAGTATCCCAAACCCAGAAAATTAAGCACCGTATGTACTCCCTAATAGGTGGCTCCTAGTACCAAACCCACCCAGCCCACCTTGAGACACTCATAGGTAAATCTATGTATTACCTACAGTAATTGCAAGGATTATGAACAGGAGGGATCGGGTTGGGGGGGGCCACACCAGAAACAAGGAGAGAAGGGACCATGTTACAGTAGAGAAAATAGGCCTCCATCAAGGACTGCAAGTAAGTAATGTGACACCTGGTTAAGTTCACAGATGTTCTTTCCTGATCATTTACAACTAAGGGGGTATGATCTCACCAGAAGGGGAGGGCATATAGTCTGGCAGATAAAAAGTAACCATTTTGCAAATGGGTGATTGACCCCTCCCTCACTTAGGTTTCCTACTCTTATTACATCTATGCTTGAATGTGCTCTTATAATAAGACTCCAGTTTAACAGCTTTTTGTCTCTGGCCAGGGAGTGACATACAGTGCCCAGCAGGATGGAGTGAAGGGCATTGCAGGAGCAGCAAAACTGCAAAAGAAAATCAACAAAGCACAACCCAGAACTTCAGAGACTATATCAACCACTTAGAACTAGGCCACACTAATCTCTCCCCATCCTGAAGCTCAGGGACATTTGCAGAAGAGGGGGCGGTAAGAGTGTAAGAGCAAAAGGATGGGAGGAGCAATGATGTGCAAGATACTCCACACAAGTTAGGCCGAAGCAATCATAAGTAGACTTTGCATGCCCTGCGCAATGTCCAACAGACTATTGACCTCACGGAGTCTAGCATCTGCTAAAGGCACCAAGATCCTTGGAGGCAAGGGATTGACAGCCACAGCAGTGTTCCTATGCTTGGGGGAAACACGGGAAAGGGTTCAGGGAAATGCCATTGGGTCCTTGTGCGTCATCGGAGAGGAGGGCCCAGCGGAGAGTCGGGCATGCACAAGGGAGGACTCTCTGGGAATTGGGGCGGGAGGCACTGGGGGATGGGAAGGGGGGGTAAGGGGAGGGGGAGCAGAGGGTTCGGGGGGAGGAGGAGGGAGGGAGGGAGCTGGTGTACCTGGTAAGTTTGTATGAGCTGAAATAATAATAAAAAATGTATTATAAAAAAAAAGAAATATCATTTCATGATGAGCCTAAGAAAATTTTAAAAAATATTGTGAATGGAAAGATGTAACATTTTTTGGTTACAATCTTCAGCATTTTTTTTAAAGAAGTTTGTCTTTTCCCAAACTGTAAGTTGGTTTCAAACTCATTGGTCACCAATACTGACTAAAATACCTAGATTGAAGTTTATCCAGTACATTGTCTTAAAAACACAGGTATATGAATATGTTTGAGTATGTTTGTGTGGTTTATATGTAGCTATCCACACAGCCTATACAACCTGCTAAGATGAAAATGGATGTTTAGGTCATGAAAATATCCATAACTTGGTGGCACAAGCTAGTGAAGTTTTTGGTACATAAATCTTAAGTAGAACTTGTGGAAAAAAATGAAGTTTATTCTGATAGAGAATGTGAGGTTGAGGTTGTTCTAAAGTGGGATACTAATATGTTGTTGAGGAGAGATGCTATGTTGGGAAGTATCCCAGAATAGTTAGCAGGATGCAGAGGGACAAAGGTGTTTGATTAGTTGAGAGAGGCCCAGAAGCTAATGGCCTTCTACGATGCTGTCTAAGTTGTCATAGTCTGTGTAGTTTTCACTTTTTCAAATGGCAATGGAATCTCTACATGACTAATATTTGGGAAGTACATCAATTTTTGAAGCTGTTTTCATTCTTTAATTCCAGAGAAAAGTTTTAAAGCAAGAATCTTCAGGAGGACTGACTTTTCATACATCAACCACCATAACATGCTAGGAAAGGAAGAACAATGTTTGTCAGACTGGACTTTTCAATGAGTAAGTCATGTGGAAGTGTACTACCTTGTAACTGAATTTAAAAGCAAACAATTTACAATTTAAAATAAGACTTGGAATAGAGATATATATCATGGCTAGAAAAAAAAAGCTGCTCCTAGAAGCTGTGGGTTATTAAGCAAAAATACCAGTGCCAGGAATACCATCTTATAAGGTCCACAGAGGTCCCTGAAATAATACACATGCTTGTCATTTTTTTGTTTGTCCACCAGAAAGAGACAATGAAACCCTATTGCTAAAGATAACATAGAGATGACATAGAGAAATCAAGCTGTAACTCAACTGGAAGCTTCCTTACTGCTTTCACAGTGCCAGATGATACTAGGAATGCTGCCAACAGAGAAAAAGCATTAGCAGGGAACTTAGCTAGCTGAGAACTTCATGAGGTGTAAGACCATCCTGTCAGCCACAATGTGACCACTTGTTCAATAGTGGTACTGCTGTTATGGTGGCAACCAATCATTTTCTTATTGTATTTGAAGCCCACACTACAGGAGGAAATGCATGCTTGGCACTGCTAATTTGGCCTGCATGGATAATCATGGCAGGAGAGGTCATAGATTCCAGAGAGGAACTGAATACTATACCTTACCTAAGTTGACAGAGCATCAAACTGACTTCTAAATACCTATGCTTAAAGGCCAATAGACAAATCTAGTCTCAGTTTTAATCAGAGAAACCTCTTTTCCCAGTGAACAGTGGTGAATGTAGACTTATGGTTGTTTAAGGTGCTGAGAAAAAGTGATGGAAGAAGGTTCAGCTTGTAACAAGACATTGATACTATCACCTCTAAGGATCAGAGAACACTGTAGAAACTTTGGCAGAAAAAAATATAAAAACTAGAAGGTTGGGAGAAGGCTGCAATATGCCATCTTTGTGGGCAGAAGACTGCAATATGCCATCTTTTGGGCAAAATAGACATAGCTATTGAAGTCATGAATTCGTGGCAACTGCCTATGTCTGTACCAGGTTGGCACAAAAAATATCAGCTCAAGGGATGGGTGGAGGAAGGGCCAAGGAGACCCTATTGGACACTGCTGAACTATTTGTTAGTGATAGATTAAGCAAGAACTGGAGACAGCAGCGTTAGTCATGTACTCACTGATGACTCGTCCTGGCTCCTATGAATACATCCAATCCAAAGGTTGATCACACAGATGGTCTTGGTTGAACTAAATGGTTCGCTAAACAAAACCAAAAGTCATGAATCTTGGAAAGGGTCTGGTGGAGGGACATTGATAGGAATGGGAAAGAGCTCAGAGAAGGCAATGGAGAAAGGGAGAATAATTAGAATACATATTGTAAAAATATATATTGTAAAAATTACTTTTAAAATTTTTTAAAGAAGACAGTGTTATTTTAGTTGATTTAGAAGGTTTGTTGTTTTTCAGAGCAGGCTAAGCCCATTATCTGTTGCTTTAACATATTCTGAAAAATGTTTCAGGCTCTATGGCTTTATTTGCTTTATAATGTATCTGATTTAAGGTAACAATGGCCACTCTTGTAAAACTAAGCTCACTAGAGTGAGTTCAGTTGTCTTTAGCTGTGCTCTGTCCTTATTCCTTGTTTCAAAAGGATACAGAGTGTAGTGCCTCTACCTGATTATATTATAGCATATAGAAAGTAATCACAATTCTAATCAAGCTGTTTCTTCTGTTCATGCTCTATGCTTATGGTTGCACTGAGCAGCGGCATCACAGCAGGACCTTACAACTCCCATGCTTACCAGCCCCACCCACTATAAAACTCACCAATTAACCTTCAGTCACCCTGGATCGAAGACTGACATTCATTATTTTAATGAAAACAGTACGAAAGGGCACTATAGAAACACCCGAAAACTATCCAATTATTCCGTTGCATGTTCTGTTTCCCAGTGTACAAAAAGCACACTCAGGGTTAGAAAGACAGGATGCTGTGCAGAAAGGAGAATAAAGAGCAGGTGCCTGAGCCCCCTGCTCCTCACCGACTAGCTTTTACAAAGCGTTTGTAATCCTTTGCCAGAACAGAAGAGGATGGAAGTTACTTGTATCTCAGGAGGGAGCTATTTCAAGAAGACACCACGTACAGTGTTAGCATGGCTTGCTTTTAGCCTTCTTCCTGGAACCCAAGTTATGTTTCTTCCAGAGCTTTTGCTCTTCCGTTTTTCTGTGTGAGACTTTGAAGTGAGCTCAGATTCTTTGCAGCAAAAGTGATTTCATCAATTGGCATATCTGAAAGACTTAATAAGTACTTTTTGTCCCCCCCAACGAAAGTATTTGAGTTACATAAAAAGATCTTTTTAGACACTGCAGAATCTTTTTTTAAAGTCCTTTTCGTAGGACTACAGCATGTTTCTTCTCCTATGTGGAAGCTAAATTTAAAATTTATATACACATGCATATGTGTTATATGCACACTTATCTGTACATATATTATATATTTGTGTGTTCAAAGTTTATGAAAGTAGAAAGGGGATCAAAAGTGGGAAGATGGAGTAGAGAGAGGACTAGAATATATGAACAAGGAAGATAGATGGGGGACTACATGTGGGAAGGAAGGGAAAGAGGGAATGAGGGAGGACAATAAGAGAAGAAAGTAAATGAGAACAATAGACAATGACACATAGGTATAAAAATACTGTTAGATCACAGATCCTCTAGCTGTCTTTTTCTCTCTCCTAAAAGTTAGGCCATGACCATCCCTACTTTTTACTCTCTCTAGTCTAGCTGTAGAGAACTGATGTGACATTGGAAAAGTTCATCTGAGTTCAGTCCACCCCCCAACAGCCAAGAACCTGCCCTTTCCTACTGCAGAGACCCAAGACAATATTTACCTGTAACTTTCTTTTCCTAGTGCCTAGTGCCTAGTGATCTATGACTAGATCATAATATCTGTAACCAACTCTCCCAACCGTCCCCCCAAAAAAAGTCTTTTAAAGGTCAGCAACTTCTTTTCTCAATGGAACAAAAGAGTTTTTCTCTCTCTCAGAGCCCCATTACATCAGTTTTAGTGCAATGCCCTAATTCTCCTGATATTTGGGAATTGTAGGCTCTCTGTCCTTTCAATACCCCTATATGGCTGCCTGTTGCAGTTACTCTGCATTGTTGCCAATAAATTAATGACTAGACAGCTTAAGGGAACAAAGGGTTTTATTGTGGCTTAAGATTGTCCAGTTACAGTTCTTGTTCTATCTTGGCAGGAGAGCCCACACCAAAATCAGGGGGCAAAGTAAATGGCCATAACATATCCATATAACCACAGAACTGCTGAGAGCAACAATCCTTACTTGCTTGACCAGCATGTCTGGCTAGGTACACCAAAGGATGCTAATTTCACTAACCAATTCCCTCCAATTTATTCATATGCCCAGGGATTGCCCCACCCACTGTGGGCTGATTCCCATCAATCAGACAATCTCCTGCAGACTCACTCCAGGCTTAACTAGTAATTCTCTACAAATGTTCCCAGAGCTCAAACCCTCAACCATCAAGTTGACACCTGTATCTGACTATGGCACTGCCTATGTACTCTCTCCTAATGCTTTCCCACTTCACCTCTTCATCGTGGGCTCTTATGGACCAAGATTCTAATTCTCCTGATAAAAATTCTTGTGAAGGAGAGTTTCTTCTCAGCTTTCTTTCCATCAACCATACCTCATTTTGTTTATTATTTATAACAGGTATTCCATAATGAGATCCATTACTTTGTAGGGGAAACTTGAAAATTTAATACATATATGAGCTGTTTGTCTAACAGATACTTACTGAATGACTACTATGTACCAAAATCCATGCTACATACAAGTGGATATAGCCATGTATGAGGTGAAAATCCTAACTTTGGAGAAACATTGCTTAAATATGGGTTGACTGGGTAATTCTAAAATTAGGAGTAGTGCATTTCTTGGTAGCTATTTCAATGTAAATACTCCATGCATATAGGAATGGTACTCAGATGATGTTTAGACTCTTCAGTACTTGCTTAAAGCCTACTTATGTTGGAGTACCAGTGTACTCTGCTGTTTTTTAAATTTTCTTGTAGAAAGAAAGAAAGAATTTAGCCCTAAATCTTAATGAAAGAGAGTAGAAAATGACTAAAGAAAAGGAGTAAGCATTCAAAAGCTTTAGGGAAATGCGCATAACAGACCTCAGCTAGAAATGCATTGTCTTGGTTTATTCTCCCAATTTCCCACACATTACCTTAGAAGGTTTCTTTCTTTGCTGTTAAACTAACTGTAAGTGTACAGACTAATTAGCAGAAGCAAAAGAGAAAAGTACCCTGGTACAATCCAACTCTCTTTGACCTTTTCAGACACAGTTTTATTTTCTAGTGTGCAGAGAACTAGAGAAACTTTCTTTGGGTACAGTCCCAGAGTCTGCCCTGGAGCCCAGCCCAGACTCAGTTCTTGTTGAATAGCTGTGCTGCAAGCAGAGATCTATACATTGTGACACATTTCCACACTTCCCTATACGTTCTTAGGAGATATGTCATGTTGAAGACAGAGCATCATCTCTTTGTTTCTTGAAGTGTGGACAGCAGCAAGAGTGCTATTAAGTGCTGTAAAGAGGAACAGCCAGGTTTACTTTCAAGGTAGGGGAGAGGAGACATATTTCCCTGTCTTTCAAAAAACCTTGGTCAGACTTAGTTTCATAAGGACTTGTTTTCCAATGCAGTTACACAGGAAGTCAGGCGGAGTGCATTTTCAGACCTGTCATGTTCCCTAGCTGGGATTTCTGGTTTATAAATAATTTGCATATGCTAAGAATATTCAGAACTGGTGGATTACTCAGTCTCCTCTGTAAGCCAAATGGTATTTGATCTCAAAGCCAGCATTTTCAGCAGAAGGGATTTGAAGTGATCCCTTTATGCACAATATACAAGGTCAGAATGTGAATTTCCACTTGGGTTCAGGGTTCACTTCAGTAATTACACATTACAAGTGCTTTTGGATAATCCTTCCAGTGAGACTTCATCTATAATCACTTGCAGTATAATGGTTAAGAGTGCAACAATTAGAAATGGGATGCTGGATTCAAATTCTAGTTCTGCACACTTGTTCACTCTGACTGAGTAAATGCTTCACTTCTCTGGGCCTAAGTTTCTGTGCTTGTCAATTAAAGATTTTGCTTTGCACAACTGGAATGTAAGCTCTACAATGGATCACAGTTTCTTTTTCTAATTTCCTAAATTTTTTGAGCAGTGTCTGTTTTTGGAGAGAAGCATAATATTTATTGAACTGAGAAAACCTAACTCTTAGGGTTATTATAAGGATTAAGTAAGTAAATACACAGAAGGTACTATATGGTATACTGTAAAGCTTCAATAAATGCTAAGCTATGCTTATGATCATAATTATGCTCTTCATCTTGAGTGTAAAGGGGAAGGATGCTCCACCTACTAAATCTGGAATCTAGTTATAAAAAATAATAGCTTTGTAAAGAAATTCCAGGAACTTTTGGAAATTCCTCAGCTGTGGCCTTATGACAGCAAAGTATAGCTAGACAGGACAGAGCTTCAAAATTCTGTGCCCTGTTATAATGGTTCTGTAGGTTTTCTCTAATTTATATTTATCTTCACATTCATCCTTTTCATCTGTAGTACAGGATTAGGGATGCATCTTAGTGATAGAGCATGTGTGTGCTAAGCATGAGAAAAGCCAGGAGTTTGATTCCCAGCACCACAAAAAAGATAGATGATAATACATAGATGGGTAGCTTGTTTGGTCAACAGATTTAATATAGGTATATTGTCAAATCTTCAGATATTTACTTAAAAGTCAATGAATAAGGCTATATTTGCCCTATTAGAGGACTGGTCATCTCGCATGGTCCCGCGCCCCCAGCCTGAGGACTGTGCCGGTGCAGGGGCACGGCATAGGCTGAATTGGGACACGTACCTCAGGCACATGCTTCCGCATATGTGACTGCCTTTTGGGTGCCTTTATCTGTCATTTAACCATATTTAGAAGTTTAGGTAGCCCTTACAGTGATTGGACAGTTGCACTCCACCCTTGCCCTCCTTATCGTCTTGCTCTTCCGCAATAAACCAGTTCCCGCTTAGACAGAACTCCTGGGTGTGTGTATGTGTGTTCTCTGCCTGGGACCTTACCTCTCCCGATTGGTCTTGTGGGACAGGGCTTTCTCTTCACTGCTGCAGGACGGTGGTCGGGGGGCGGGGAAAGCTGGAAAGCCCCAAAATTGGTGCACTGTGTGAGGACGCAGAGGCGTAGC
The DNA here is from genome assembly GCA_023101885.1 of Typhlomys cinereus. Lineage (NCBI taxonomy): Eukaryota > Metazoa > Chordata > Mammalia > Rodentia > Platacanthomyidae > Typhlomys > Typhlomys cinereus. The sequence continues at coordinate 1,713,170 of JALPQD010000387.1, read as the reverse complement.
TACTGAGGACCGGATGATCGGGCCAGGCGAGGCGCAAGGTAAGGTATCCCCGAAAGGATGCGGCAATCACTTTCAGTCCACGAGGATTCTACCCTGAAGGCTCTTAGACTAATGTTAAAGATCCGAGGGCTTGAAATGTCTGACCACCAGGCAGAGAGGGCCTGAGTAGCCTTCTATAGGGTGGCTCCATGGCTGCCTGCTGCTAATCTATTTGACTGGAACACATGGGACCGGATGGAGCAGTTTGTGTGGAAGAGAGAAATTAACTTGGGAAAGGGCCTTCCCTTGGGGGTTTACCACAAGCTGTCCACCCTGAAGGCATGCTTCTCCCCCGGCCCCTATCAATGGAGCCCACTTGGGAAACCCTGGGCTCCCCTTCTGCCGGACCCCCCAAACTCTGGGGGTGTGGGGAGGGAAAATTGAGTGACCTTTGAAGGGGAGATAACCCCAAAACTACCCATCCCCCACACACCCCCATGAGTGGAGAGACCGTCGGGGGAAACCATGGATCCTTCTACTGAGGTCCTTGGCCCTGTCTCAAGCTCAGATGGAGACTCCCATCCTCCACCCTACCACCCAACCCCCACTCAGGCGGGGGCCCAGGGGCTTAGGAAAAGGCACTGGGGGCGTTAGTCTCCGAGGCTGGTAGAAGATCCCCTGTGACCCGGGAAGGGGGAGGGAAATCACCATTTTGTACAGGCCATGAAAAAACATGCTGGCAACCATCTTGTGGGAGAGAAGGGAGTCCGGCAGCGGCTTCAGTATGCAGTGCCTCTCGTGTGAATGTAGTGCTGGAAGGCAACAGGCCTGCCGCCTGGTATCCTTGGAAAACACATGATCTAAAGGAACCAAAAAGGCCGGTTCACAGGATGGGCCCAATTCCCCCTGGGCGGACACCATCCTTCATGGACTGGATCACTAACAATGCACTACTCAGAATTGGGAAAGCCTTGCTAAGACGATTCTCTCCTGTCTCCTATATTTAAAATGGTGTGCATTTTTCAATGAAGAGTTCCATATTCAGGCAGAGCAGAACCAGACTGCTAACCCACCAATCCCAGTGACTTATGGGATGTTCTCTAGGTGGGTCTAGTGACCAATTCTCTACTGGCCTTCAACAGGCCACCATTCCAGACTCATACCGAGACCAGATGCGGGTCTTAGGGCTAGGTGCATGGAAAAAATTAGAGGAGAGTCCTTCAGATCCCCCTATCACTGGGGTCACTCAGAGGGCCACTGAGGACCTGGTGACCTTTATAGAAAGGGTGGAAAAGAGCCTACAGAGGAAGTTTCCTCCTGGCCCACTGAGAGATCAATTTGTAAGAATGCTGGTCTGAGAGGGGATGACCAGCAATCATAAGCTGGCCTGTGCAGGGCGGAAGGAACGTTCCATGGGCAGATGGATTGTAGCCACCAAAGACATAAGTACCCAAGCCCACCAGTCACAGGCCTTGGTTTCTACCTTACAGGCCCAGACAGCATCGCTGACTGAGGCCCTTACTACAGCCCTGACAATGTCCTGGGAGAGAAAAGGGGGCAATTGCTTTGGATGTGGACTACCGGGACATTTTAAATGGGAATGCCCACAGGGAAGGAGTCCCACTCCACCGGCCCCACTGTCGACTGAGCAGACAGGCCCCCAGGGAACTAGGCCCAAGACTCCCTGCCCTAAGTGCTGGAAGGGATTCCATTGGCATTGGGACTGCAGGTCGAAGTTTGACATAGAAGGCATGCCTTTAAACTAGAGCAGGGGCAGCCTCCAGCCCTGTTACTCCAAGGAGGCATCTCGTTTAAGACCCCCTCACTTAAGACCCCTCCCAGGATAGACTGGACTGTCCCCATCATCCCTGGAGTTCAGCCGAAAATAGACATTTTTATTGAAGGAAAGAAATTCTGTTGCCTTATTGATACGGGGGCAGATAGAACTATACTAAGAAAGGAGGAAATTCCCCCACAATGGGAATTGGTTCCTGGTCCCCAGTTACATGGGGTGGGAGGAGACACTAGGTCAGAAGAGACCTAGAGATGGCTCAAATGGAGGGATATGGACGGCACTATAGGAAATGTTCGTCCCCTAGTGGCCACCGACCTTGTTGCAAACTTACTGGGGCAAGACATCTTGGGGGAGGCAGAGGCCTATATCACCACTGACCACAAGGTGCTGTACCAAGATATTTTAGAAGAGGAAGAATACCAACAGCAGTTCAATCTCCCTGGTAGCCTTAGCAACTATAGAGGGGACCCCCTCTTTGAAGATACCAGGAGGAAGGTCCCTCATGCAAGGCCGAACCCCTATGGGCTAGACCCCCAATCCTAAGGGCCACTGTTCCCTTGACACCAGCCATCTGCTGGCTCTTGGGCCCTCCTGTGTGGGTGGAACAGTGGACATTGCCTCGAAATAAGCTCCAACAACTCAGGGAAATAGTCCAGAAACAGTTAAGATTGGGACACATCCACCCTTCCGTGAGCCCCTGGAACAGCCCTGTGTTTGTTGTTCAGAAGGCTTCTGGGAAATGGAGAATGCACCAGGATTTGAGAAAGATTAATAATCGGATGATTCCAGTGGGCACTCCCTTAAGGGGCTTTCCTTGGATCCCTTCAATCCCTAAGGACTTGTTCCTTATGACTATTGATCTTAAAGACTGTTTCTTCTCTATTCTGTTTCATCCTGCCGATTGTGAAAAGTTTGCCTTCTCAGTTCCCTCGATTAATTACCAGGGGCCAGATGAGTGATATGAATGGGTGGTATTATCCCAAGGCATGGTCAATAGTCCAGGCTTTTGCCAACGCTTTGTCTTGGAGCTCCTCCTTCCTCTTCAGAAGATGCAGCACATCACCCTGTACATTTATATGGATGACATCATCCTTGGGGCCCCTGACCTCTCTCTTAAGTTCTGCCTTTAAAAAACTGAAGGGCCTGCTAGTCAGTAGAGGAATGTCTATCTCTACTGATAAAATTCAGATTTGCCCACCTTTTAAGATCCTGGGGGCAGAGCTCCAACTAGACACTGTTAGCCCCCTTAAACCTCAGTTGCTTATTCACAGTTCATACTCTATCAATGAATTTCAAAGATTATTGGGGGAGCTTAATTGGTTGAGGCCTTGGCTTCCCATTTCCACAGAGACCCTATTGCCATTGTTTGATCTTCTGAGGAACAAAAGCCCTGCAGAGGTAATTGTTCTCTCTTCTGAACATCTACAAGTACTTCATAAGGTCCAAGATGCCCTTGACTCATCCCTGTTGGCCCGGTACCAGCCTGCTTTACCCCTCTGCTTATGGGTTCTTCCCGGGACTCAATTATTCATGGATGCCCTAACCCAAGAGGGAGAGCCTCTCCAATGGATTCATACAACTGTAGGCGGGGGCCCCCAGAATTTACTCCCAATCGGATTGGGTGGCCGATTTAGTAATCAAAGGTAGGGATATAGCTACCTGACACTATGGGAAGGATCCTGACGTCTTGACTGTCCCCTATCGTTTAACAGATTTTGAATGGCTTCACAGAAACAATGCCAGAATTTCCCTTGCACTTGAGGGTTTTCTGGGGAAACTAAGTTGCCACTATGGGCAAACTAAATGGGTTTCCTCTTTTTCAAGACTCCAATGGAAGACACCTACCTTGTTTTCCACCTCCCGGGGGTAGAGCTGGGGCTGCGGTGGTCTTATAACCCCCCTCCCCCAAATTAGGAAAGGTCTCTGCCACATATTTTGAACCAGTCACAGGCTCAGCACAATTAAAAGAGTTATATGCTACTACTATGGCCCTATCTCAAGTAAAAGAACCCATAAACCTTTTCTCTGACAGCTTGTATGCAGTCAACTTGCTACCCATATTAAGCCTATCCTATATTAGGTTGGACAATAATTCCATAACTCCTTTAATGATTCAACTGAGAATCCTGCTGAGGGAACAGGCTCACCCCATATTTCTACAACATCTGAGGGGCCATCAGAATTTGCCAGGGGAACTCACCCAAGGCAACTCTACAGCAGACCAATTGGCTACATCTGGAGCCCTTATCGCCTCGGTATCATCCTCCCAAGATTTATCGCTAGCCCAAGGTCTTCATGACCTAACAAATGTAAACTCGAGGGGGTTACATCATAAGTTCCCTCTAATTCCCATAAAGGATTTAGAAAAGATCACTAAAACCTGTCACTCATGCATGCCCTTCCTACAGGTGCCTCCCCTCCAAACCCCTGGAGTAAATCCAAGGGGATTACAACCCAACCTTGTTTGGCAAACTGATGTTACACATTACATGTTGTTTGGGAAATTGAAATACATTTTTATGTCTGTTGATATTTGCTCACATGCCTGTTGGGCCACTGCACACACAGGTGAAAAGGCCAAACATGCCATAAGTCACTTCCTCCAATGCTTTGTAATCCTAGGTCTACCTATGCAGGTAAAAACAGACAATAGGCCCTGCTTCCAGAGCCAGTCATTGAGAGAATTTTTTCAGACCTGGAATGTTAAACACATGACAGGCATCCTTTATAATCCAAAAAGGCAGGCCATCATAGAAAGACATAACAAAACTCTTAAGGTTCAATTACAAAAACAAAAAGAGGGATACAATCCCCATGATCAGCTGAAAACTGCCCTGTTAACGTTAAATATTTTAAACTTTTCAAAAGGTCAGTCCCTAATGGCTTTCCACCGACATTGGGGTGATTGGACACCATACACAAAAGTTGAAGTTCAATGGAAAGACCCTCTGACTGGTCAATGGCGTGGTCCTGACCCACTCATAAGTGTGGGAAGAGGATTCGGCTGTGTCTTCCCAGTTGGAGAGCCCAACACCATTTGCGTCCCTGCCAGAAATCTAAGATACCTTGGCGAATGCCCCAAATGACTACACCTTCACCCAAGAGCCTACCCTCTTGAGGTATAATGTCTTTTCTCCAACAGGAATGAAAAGGCCATGGTGGATCCTTTGTCTAGGCCTCATGGGAACCCTCATCGTGACCCTCCTGCTGGTCATCATGATCCTCGCTTACCAGGCAGCATTTGGCCATGGAGAAGCTGATGCCACTTCTTGCCCTCCTTCTATCGTTCCTACTAGTGGCTATCCTGCACGCAAGTAGTGGTCTTGACCCATGCAAACCATGCACTCTGGCAGTGGCTCAACTCTCCACCCATTGTTTTCTTTCTAAAATATCCTGCCTGCCTACCATAGGGTCACCTCATGGCGGATGGGCGGTCACCATCATGTGTAATGTGGCACCTATGTTGCAGGGAAGACAGTATGTTGGCCAAAGCCCACACCCCAACCCCAAGGTCTGAGGGGACCTCAGCCTTGCCCCAAGACCTGTACTTCCTTTTTTACCTTAATGCCTGCCCATTGTTATGGGGATGCTGGTCAATGTACAGATTCTGAAGGATGCACTCTATGGACTCTATGGACTCAAAGGGATACCAACCAGGAAAGGCTTGACCCGTGGAAAGGGATAAAGAGACGTGCTGGACCCTTCGGCCCTCCCCAGGCCAATGTGATGGGGGAAGGGTACAGGACTGGGCAAAACAACAGCACGTTGAGGAGACAATACAGTGGATAATATACAGAGTCTGGCCCCAAATTCCCAGTTTACCATCCCCTGGCCTTGCCTGATCTGAGGGGAGAACTTGATCTTGACCCTGGGATGCAAGATATACTACAAGCCACATTTCTCTTATTAAACCTTACAAACTCCCCATTGGCAGTGGATTGCTGGCTTTGCTTGCATCATGGAACACTAAGAGTTACCGGTGTACCTGTGATTCTTGAGACCCCCCTGACTTTTCCCTCTAGTTGCCAATTGCTCCTGCCTATCTCAGAGGTGGCCTTGACTTTTCCCCTTGGTGCTAATTTGACTTGTATTCTCCCATGAAATAACACCCCCCCCCTCAAATAACTCCCTATATGTAGGGTCGATAGATCTGTCCTGGTGTGGGAAAAATATCACTGCTCCTACACAACACCGGACTCTATGCGCCTCAAACAGTACTGCCTTCTACTGTGGGGGACAGGTATTCAATGCACTTCCAGGTAACTGGACTGGGCTGTGCATGCCTGTGATATTGCTCCCGGACATTACAAACCTTCCAAATAACCAATCCCTGCCCATCCTGGCCTTAGACCATTCTGAGCCCACAAGCCCGAGAGCCTTACAGGCCCTTCCCCTCTTGCTGGGGTTGGGGGTAGCTACAGGGATCGGGGCAGGAACTGTGGGTATAGGTTCATCTATTGCTTCGTATAACAAACTCTCTCAACAGTTGATTGATGATATACAGGAAGTCGCTGGAACGACCTTGAAGCTACAAGCCCAGCTGGACTCTCTGGCAGCCATCATCCTTCAAAACAGGAGTAGTTTAGATCTCCTGATAGCTAAGGGGGGGGGTGGGCTTTGCCTATATCTAGGGGAAGAATACTGTTTCTACACCAACCTTCTGGGCATTGTCAAAGATAAGATCAAGAGATTACAGGAAGACCTAGAGCGATGCCAAAACGAACAAAATTCCAGCTACCTGTGGACTGGGTTAAGTGGGTGGCTTCCCTACCTTCTCCCACTCATAGGCCCTCTGGTTATTATCCTGCTAATCCTCACCTTTGGCCCTTGTGTAATTAATAGGCTTTCCCAATTCATCAAACAACAGGCCAGATCAGTCCAACTCATAGTAGCCCACCAACACTACGCCTATGCCCGCCTGCAGCCTTTCACAAACAACGTCTATCTTAGATCCGGAGACGAGCCATGTGAGGGATATGATGACCTTGGAGTCTAGGTGGATTCCTCTCTCTGCCTCTCCTTCTTGCTCAAGGGGTGCCAATGATGGGTAAGATCCCCAGACTGCCTGAAATGCTGGAGTGGTAGTCAATGATGGGTAGGACCTCCCAGAAGAGGATAGCAACCGAAGACAGACACACTCCCTAGTAAGGCAAGCCTTAGAGAAGGGGACGACCTAAGACAGGGCCTCTTGTTGCATGTAAGAAAAAAAGGGGGAGATGTAGGGCTGTATTCGCCCTATTAGAGGACTGGTCATCTCACATGGTCCTATGCTTCTAGCTGGAGGACTGCGCTGGTGCAGGGGCACAGCATAGGCTGCTTTAGGACACGTATCTCAGGCACGTGCTTCCACATATGTGACTGCCTTTTGGGTGCCTTTATCTGTCATTTAACCATATTTAGAAGTTTAGGTAGCCCTTACAGTGATTGGACAGTTGCACTCCACCCTTGCCCTCCTTATCATCTTGCTCTTCCGCAATAAACCAGTTCCTGCTTAGACAGAACTCCTGGGTGTGTGTATGTGTGTTCTCTGCCTGGACCTTACTTCTCCCAATTGGTCTTGTGGGACAGGGCTTTCTCTTCACTGCTGCAGGATGGTGGTCAGGGGAAAGCTGGAAAGCCCCACAATCTGTAATATATTCTTAGTAATATTAATATATTTAGTATTTATCTCATACAGCATAACAATATGCAAAAACATATGTATGCTCAGATCTTTTGTGTTCTGTTCATTTTGTACACACACACACACACACACACACACACACACACACACATGTATGAGTGTATATGTACACAAACTGAAATGGAAACACATTTTTAGCAGTATTTCACTGAAGCATCAATTTTTACTTTTAAAGATAATTCTACAATATGCAACTCTTTAATAATTGAAGTTCTTTCTAAAAAGCTGCATAACTTAGTATGGAGAATGAAGGATGTAGATTACATCCCAAGTTCAAAAGAAATCTCTAGAAAGGCATAGAAGCCCCATGAAGTAAAATTTCCTGAGTCAGATGTATCCTAATATTATTACTTGCAGATAAAGCTGGTTCAAATTATTTTAAAATCTTTATTCCAGAGGTATGAAGCACATTAAAATTATTTTCCAGTTCCAGCTTATGCCCAGGCTTTGGTAGTTTGTCTGCATTATAAGCTTTCACAAACATGTGTCCTAATTTGAATATGTCTTTCATTGAGGATGCATTATGTGTCAGGAATGGTTGATTCTGGCAACTGTATGCTATTTCATAGAATGCTTTCACCAGTGTTTTGAGGGTCCTATTTATTATTTCATCTAAGGCACTGTGGGGGGATACAAAGATTCGTGGCATTCGTATTGATTGCTTTTAAAATATTGAGAGTTATAATAATTCCCTCTTGGGGTTGTTATAAGGTTTGAGAGGATTTATGGAATGTACTGTGTATCATATTGGGATATAGTAAATTCTTAAAGAATTTCATCAGTGATACTGATCAGGATGAGGATAATTATTGGCTGATTATTAATTTGTGGGCCTTATATAAAGGAAAAATAACAGTGAAAGGAGATATGAAGCCCAGCATCTCACCTGAGAACCCTCAGACTTTGGCCTGAGGCAAGGAATGAAATGACTTGCCATCTGATACCCCTTTCCTAATGGGCTGGTGATAGTACTTACATTAGGAAAGATGTTTGATGTCAACCTTGTCAACACTAGATACCATAGGAAAGGAAATTCTTATGTTTTTAGCTTGTTTGATGACTTTGGAAATGCTTTTCCTCTTTCAAATGAAGATCAATATTGAATCAAAAGTTTTTTGTCAGTTATTTTTTTCCAGTACACTAGTTTCTTTTCTTGTTCAGTTTTAACAGGGTGGGAATTTGGGAGTAGAGTTAATTATAAAGAAAAACACATTTATTACCATACTGTAACACTCTAGGTAGCACTTAATTAAAGATTAGATTTTTAAGAATTAGCATATTTCACCTTGTGTTTTCAGACAAAAGACAGGGTGCAAGGTTAAGAGGAAAGGGAATAGAGCTTGAAGTTCAGAGATCTCCTTAGACAGAAAATGACCCAGTGAACTTGAGTTAGTTATTTAGCATCTCAGAGGTTCAATTTCCTAATTTTTCAAAATGTAGTTTATGATAGGAATGTCGCATATTTGCCTTTCACTTTGTGGTGTGTAAAGTAGCCTCATGTATATTCTTTGTTTTTGATCCCTACAGTGACCCTGAAAGGAGTTGGGCAGACATGATTACACTCACTTAGCAAATGAGCAGACCCAATTGCAGAAGGATAAAGTGAATGCCAAGGTCATCTAGCTAATGAGTTTTATAATGAGGATTCAAACCCTCTGCCTATTTTGTGTACAGCATTTTCTTTGTATTCCATTAAAACGACTATCAGTAACTTCCACTTTTACTTTTAAGAATCTTTAGAAGCCTCGTGTCAAGCACATGGATATGCTTTAAACATCTGAGTTTTTCATGACTTTTCATATTCTGACTCTCTCACCAAGAATGTGTGTGACGTGCAACAAGTCACATGCCTTCTCTTAGCTTTTTTTGCCCCAGATACACCCTGTCAATGAAATGATAAATTTTTGCAAGTCCTCTGTGTAATGTGCTTCATCATCATTTTCTTAAGTGAAGGAACCCAACAAGAGACAAATAAACTGTTCTGCTCAATAGTGCACAGTAAGTGGTGAATAGAAGCTGCTTTGGTCTCCAGAATAATGCAACCTTTGCCTGGCAAGGGGTAATTATCGACACAGTTCAAAAGAGTAAAGGAGAATTCATACATTTTTAGCATGCAGCAATGTGTAGAGAGCAGAAACTCCATACTGTGCAACAATTTTCAATAATCACCATCTTAGGAAATCCTTTACTGATGACCCCGATGATGGACTACCACTGTTAGCTTACAGTGGCTCTCACCAACTTTTTCCTATGAACCATCTGCAAGTACCTGAAAACAGAGAATTTGTACATGATGTGTTTGACTTTCATGGACTGGGTAATTCATTCTCACATATAGAACTGGTAGTCGTTGAACTAATCATAGACATGATTGATCATGAATAATCAGTATATGCCATTGAATTGCAATCCACAAGACCAACTTTTGTGATTGTTGCTGTTTTGAAACAGGGTATTGTTTGGCCAAAGGTGGCTTGACCTCTCTTTGTAGGCTGAAGCTGGTCTTGAACTCCTGATTCCCCTGGGTCTACCAACTGAGTGTTGGAATTACAAGTTTGTGCCACCGTACCTGGCACAATGTAAGTTTGTTAAGGAGTTAAATCTTGTTTTTTCATCTGAATACATACTATGCATTTTCAGTGCCTGGAAACCTATTCCCTGGTGACCTGTACCCTCAATCTTTCTCTAGTTCATTCCCCACCAACCTTTAGATGACAGTTCAATACCTTCCCTAGGGTTTCTGCCACTTTTCTTTTATAGAAGTAAGCCTCTTTTGTTGTTGTTATTATTGTTATTGTTGCTGCTACTGCTGTTTTGGGGTTTTGTTTGATTTTTGACTTTTTTTTAAAGCCAACACTGTCATGAATCTGCTTCTTAAAAATCCAGTATGGTTTGCTTTGAGTGAACTTCTTTTCACCCATGACTGCAGTGTGTTTAGGATTATCTTCCTTAACCAAATAATAGGGATTTGATCTTCACTAGGCCACACTGGCTATCACTTAAGGTAATTTGTACTTTTAGCTGTATCATAGCAGTAGTAAACTGAGCCAATTCATCTGAAGGGTCTGCCCATTTTTAGCCTGATTCTTAGATATCTCCAAAGATGTTCTACTTCTTTTATATCACACCACTTGGTTTATCATCCCTCTGAATAAGGAGCTGCCTACATCCTTCCAATATTTTTTTTTGGCTTTTGTTAACTAATAAATTTTGGTTGCTTATAACAAACAACATGATCAAGCATCTCTGACTCATGGTACATGTAACTTTCCTTAGTAGAACTTGTATTTAAAGAATATAGGATTTCATTATCTGACTAATGTCAATCCCCTTCCCTGACTTTAGCTCCAATTATAAATTTATAGCCTCAAACCTTAAAGGAGTATTCAGGCCTTTTGAGTAGCTGAACGATCCTTTACTTTATTTAAAAAATAAATGGATGAAGCTTCAAGTTCCCAACTACTCCGTTATTGGAGTTTCCACCACCTTACGCCATCAGTACAGTCTCTCATACTGTCTCATATTCTGAACCTTTCCTTTTTGCTCAATCTCTTGTGCCAGCTCCTTTTTTCTCTCTTCTTATGCCCTCATCTTTCACCATCCCTTTATCAATACCCACTGACAAGTTTTTTTTCAGTACTCGACTGCCTTCTTACAGTGAAAATACATTTTAGATTTTTTGTTGTTAAAAACTATAAAGCTTCTCAATATCTGCAGCTACAATCTTCTAATGCCTTCTTACATCAGACTTGGCATGGAGTTCCCAGCTGTCTCATTTTCCTTCTTCTTTGAACAAACTGTCATCTTGTCCTTTGGTGACCTTTACTTCACACATTCAGTCCTTGGCTCTGGAAATCTTACCTCCACAGTTCCTCCCTATCACAGGGACCACCTTTACTTAAGCTTGCTGTCAGTTTTAACTGACCTTTCCTTGTGTTCCCAAAGCTCTTTTTCTGGCATTTGTTTGTTTGTTTGTTTGTTTGTTTATCTGCTCATATTTTATTGCTCTGCTTACTCCTTCAAACACAGACTCTCAAAGTCAGAAATCCCAGTTTTTCCCTATAAATCCTCACAAACAAGCATGAAACCTGGAATCTAGCAAATGCTCAATAAGTGTGAAAAGTGACTGAATACAATACCGAGTTACCTTCTTAGCTGAACTCACCCGCTGCAGTGTTACTGTGATACTTACAGCCCTCTTGGTGGTTTCTTTTTCTTCCATTACTCTTCATTTTCTTTTTTATTTTATGTTCTCTGACAGTTTCACATATACATACAATGAATTTTTACTTTTCTTACCCCATTTACCTGACACCATTCCCAGTCCTTCCCCACATACTGTTTATGGATTTAATGATTTCTATTTTTATATAAATATCCATTCATTCATTCATTTGAGGAAGAAAGGGGGGGTACAAACACACGTGAATGCCATGGCACAGAAGTGAAAGTTTGAAGACATTTTTCAGAAGTCAGTTTTCTCCTTCTACCGTGTGAGCCTCCAAGGATCAATTGAAATGCCCTGGTTCTATAGCAGGCATTGTGTCTGCTAAGCTGTTTTTGGAGCCCCAAGCATTTCCACTTTTCATATCAGTCTCTCTGAATATTTGTCTTACTCTGATCTGCTCTATTCTTCTTTATATATGTATATTCTTCATCTTACATGGACAGAATGACTCCCAAACACAGAATTTCAGGTCAGTGAAGATGAAAAAAAGAGAACAGGAAGTCTTTCATGATGCTTCTTAAATTTGGTTCCCTGGGTAACTGTAACACCATCCTATATAAGTTCAACTGGTCTTGAAATTAGTTTTTGGAAATATTAGGCTATTGGGTAGTATGCATGCATGAGGACCTACAATATAACATAGATCTCGATCAAGCTCTGAGTCTTTTTATTAGAACATAAGGGCATAAAATCCTGGTTCTATTAAAATGTATCATGATAGAGAAATAAGAAGGAAAAGCTAAAGACCAGAGAAGAACATTTGTACAATCAATCATAAATAGTTAAGTATTTGTGCTAGACATCCTATTCAGTGTATTGGAGGATGAAACTTATTAGTAGAATATCAGATGAGTCAGTAAATTGGCAAAAAAGCGTATAGGATTGGCAGTACACAAAACCCAGTACATTTGTTTGTAGCAATTTAAATTGTGAGATCCTTTATGTGGATTCTATTGGAACAAGAAAAACCTTTTGGAAGAGTTCATATCTAGCCCCAAATTTTCTTGTTTCAATTCTGTCTCAGCTGTGCATGGAGACAGAAAAAGCAACTCCTTCATAATCTTTATGAGCAACTGAATTACTGTTTTCCTCCAGCCCCTATCACCAACATCACCTTTCATTACTCCTTGCCACTTAGCACCAAATGAGTTTCAGAAAAAGTCAAATCTGGGTTCCAATACTAGCTTTATTTCTCTCTAGGAGTCTTTGGGATTTAGGACAACTTGTTTGCCATCTTTGAGACTTGATTTTTCTCAACATCTATAAATTGCATTATGAGGAGATAGAATGAAGACATTTGAAACAGCTGTCACATTGTTTGGCCTGTAATGGAAACAAGATAATATATGGTTATTATTTTTTCTTATTAAAATATCATGTATCTGTGAGTTACCTCTAAAAATTCTTGAGAGTGACACACTTGGGCATTACTGGCAATCATTGCTGTAGTTGAAGTACTTAAGTCAGATATTTGAGTGTGGAACCAGTGTATTGTGCTCACTGGAATGGTGGAATTAGAGCAGAGTAACTGGGAGACAGTGAGAAACTGCTGAAAAGTCACATGGGGACCAGTGGAGATAAATGTTGCCTATAAGCCTCTTTGATCAGCTTTTCATTTTTTAAAAAAAATTTATTTCTGATATTTTAGTGTGTGTGTGTGTGTGTGTGCACACTAGTATGCTACCCCATGTTGTAGAAGTCAGAGGACAACTTTTGGGAGTTAGTTCTCTCCTTTCACTTTGGTAAATGATTTTACCTGCTAAATCATCTTGCTAGCTGTCAGAGTTTAAATGTGAGTTGCCACCCACAAGCTCATGTGTCCTCATTCATAGATGATTTTAATGTTTGAAAAGCTTCAGATCATGTAGCCTTGCTGGAGAAAACAGGATACAATGGGAGGGCCTTGAAGTTTGGTAGACCAGCCCTGCTTCCTATCAATGTGCTCTTCTTGCTCTCTCTGCCTTCCTGATGGCTGCAATGATATGAACTTGCCTGCTGCTTCTGCCTTCAACCATGCCTTACTGTGTAATTTCCACTATAATGTACTGTGTTACTTCTAAAGCTTTAAGCAAAATAAGTCTCCCCCTTTCTCCTTAAGTGGTTTGAACCTCAGTGGTGTCTCATAGAGACAAAGAAGTATAACTGAAACACTGGCCATGATCGACCTTTTTTTAAATCTGCAAAGCTAATGAAAAAGAGAAGTTTAAAAACACTTGATAACTGGAAAAACACAGATGCAAACTGTACTGGTTACTCTTCTCTGTTGCTGTGAGACACCACTGTCGGGGGACAGAGGGAGATTTATTCAGTTTATGGTTCCAGAGGGGAAATACAGTTCACTGTGGTGGAAAAGGCATGGCTGGTTAGTAGAAGCTGGAGGTCAAAGTCACATTCATCAAGGAGGCTGATAACTGCAAACTGTAAGAGCAGACCAATTAACTGAAATTGGGCAGAACTAACCAACCTCAAGGCCTACCCTTTGTGAATGTCTTCCAGCAAGATTCTACCTCCTAAAGATGCCATAACCTTCCCAAACAGTGAAAGATTCAAACACATGAACCTGTGGGGGCAACTCACATTTCAAACCAGGACACAAACCCACCAGAACAGAAGCCAAGTATTACACTGGAGAAGGATCCTGGATTAAGCTTTCCAGTTCCAACGCCCTTTGGTTTTAGGGTTCTAGGGAAGATAGAGTTGGGACCAATACGTGGGGATGTAGTTCAGTATTTTAACACCCTGCCAAATGGTGATGTAGGTGAGTATTAGCTGAGTATCAGCCCTCACCTTGGGACTAGATAAGGAAGAGACAAGAGAGGACCAGGAAAATGAGCAGTAGGAATCAACTATCATTTCAATGAATGAATTAAATCTCCAGAAGATATTAATCCCTATGCTATAATTTGTGCTTAAATACCTGAAATGAGTTACATACTAGTTTCCAGACAAAATGAGGATGATAGCTTTTTAGCTATTAAATCAATAATATCTTTTTTCTTTCCATTTCTAACCTTTGTAATTTTTTTAAAAAAAACTCTTATGCTATCTTCAAAGTAATATTAAGCTTTGATTTTACATTTTAAATGATACTACCTGACTTACACATCATAATACAACTCCCCATGCACCCAAATTGCTTTGACAAATGGAAATTGGAATGGTAAGAGCCTTTTAACAGAACTTCACATTTTTTGTGTGATTTCCTACAATACAGGGATTGTACATTTTCTAAATAAGATACATAGCACCACAGGCAATGTTAGAATGCCCTTATCTTATAGAGCTGAGCAGAGTTTCCATTTTTGAATAATATCAGATAAGCATTCTGTAAAGGCCCTGCAACAATTCATTCAGTAGCAGTATTTTCCCCAATGTGTAACTAACTACATGTAGTGCACAACAGGTTGGAAAAACTGAAACTGCATTTAAAAAAAATTCTGCCATTGAATCTCCACATTGTTTGCAACTGATATCACTACCTGGGGGGTTCAAATAGGTAATAAACCTATTTGAGCAAACATATAGCAAACACCTCTATATAGAGAAAAGAACCCTGTAAGGGAGCTACAGGACTGCAGGCAATTCTCATGTAGCAAAATCCCACTTAAAACAAACCTTCCCTTTCTCTTGGGATCTCTGGTAATCCTGGGATTAGATGGATCAGGATTAGCAGTGGTTGCTCTTTGCTCAGAGAATTTGCTCAGGTTGTATGGGGCTCATTCTGTTTTTCTTCAAATTTCAAAAATCTAAGGTTGAGAACCTTTTAAGTATTAATGAATTTCTCAAGGTGGACTTTGATCCATGATACTACTTTGTAATCTCGAGGGGGACAGGGGATAAATCTGAACCTTGGCAGCCTTAATTTCATCAGTTTGGGATGAATGGTGGAAATTTTGCCTCTAGTTTCTATGTAAGAGACTGTAAGCTTTTTGGAGAGAGGGATATCACTTATTTTCTTCCTTTGCACTTCTTTTTTCTGGCATATCACCCAGGACTGTAAATAAATATGAAATATATTCAGCAAATGAATAAATGATTGGATTAATGATATCAAACACTAAAGAACATAGCTAATGCTTAACAGCACACATGTTTTCTATTGTATAGAATAAACCTGAACTGGATAATTTACACAATCCCTTTTAAACGTTGGAGAGAAATATTCATGCTGTTTTTAATCTGTAAAGACATTGATAGCCTCTTTTCGTGTGATTGAAATGGTCAAAGATTGTGTTTTTCCGAAGGGTTTCTTGACTTTGAAATTTCTTTGCTTTCCTTCCTGCTAAATCATTGCTTTATTGAGTTTCTATAGGGTCTAGTGATGTTAATTTTACTTATGTTGAATAACCAGGAAGTGTTGTCTTTTCATGTGTTAATGCTTGTCTGTTACACATATATAAAGATGTCCAAACTATTATAAGGGGGATTTCTCCAATAGGTGAACTATAAATATAGTACATTAAGCAGATATAAATGCTATGCATTTTTCATCAATCTGAAAGATTTGAGAGCCAGGAAGATTTGAATTATAAATGCTATTTTCTTTTTGCTTCTGTCTTAAAAACTTCCAAGGATCTACAACACTCTCATCTCATTCCTTACAGATGGAGTAGGAGGAAGATATTAAAAAGAGTCTCTGTTCTGCCTTCTAAGATCATTACTTTATTTGCCAGAAGTAGATCTTATTCTGGTAAGACAGATATGTCCCATTGATCTTAGAAATATGTTGTTCCATGGCTGCAATTTCTTTCTCTGAAATTATCTTCTAGTATTTTAAATTTATTACCAATTGGCTAGTGCAGTGTGGTTTTCAGTAGCTGAAAATTTAGAGCCCATTACAAAAGTGAGGTTTGGAGTAATTTCCTGGACTGTCTTTGGTGCTAAAATTCCCTCAAACTGATTTTTGTTACTCTTTTGGCTGCCCACCTCAGTGGGAAGACCTGTCTTCTTATTTGTATGGATCTGGTGTAAAGAATGCTATCTATAGATAGTTTTTGTCAAGATGGTAATATTCTGGTTTGTAAGTGAGAAATCCGAGGCCGAAACATTGAAGCACACCTGGAAACAATCCCCAACAGAAATGTGAATTTCATCTGTCAGACAGCTTCATCTGTTCCTGAACGTCACAGTCTTGGTGGCTGTTTGTCATGGGTATCTGAGTCGTAGGATCAATATTTAAGTTCACATTGAAACATTAAGGGGCCTGGAGAGATGGCTCAGGGGTTAAAACTTTGTCTCGAAAGCAGAAGGTCTTGAGTTCAGATTTCTGGTCCCATGTTAAAAATGCCAGGTTGCAAATGGTGGCAGCCTGCACTTCCAGTCCTGGTGGGCAAAACCTGTATGAAACAAGAAAGAAGATAGAAGCAATCCAAGACTATTCCCAAAGTCACCCTTAGTCCTCCATATGGACACACAGTGCCCTCTGATACACACACACTCACACAACACACACACACACACACACACACACACACACACACACACACACACCCCTAAAATAAATAAATAAAATATTTAAGAAAATGGATAAGGAAAAAAGAAATTTCTTTGAAGCAATTTATTTTCCTAAACATAACCATAGTAATGGTAGCTTGAACTTTAAAAAGAAAACACTCATTTTAGAAGACAAAAGCTTAGAGGATTTCTTCATTCCAAAAAGAGCATTATAACAATAGTGGTACAATTTATTTGTGAATGTTTCTTAGGAAGCTAAGAGTCACCTGATAAGAACCAATGCAGGCCTTGGTTGTTCCACTAACATTTGAATATAATTGGGCAAAGATTCACGGACATTCGGAAGAAAGGTTCCTTCATTTACACTTGGCTGCAGACTCCAAAGTTCTTACAATAGTCATAGCACCTGACATTCAGTGTTTGGTAGATGAAATGTTGCTCTTCTGTTGCTATGAGAAAATGCTCTCATCCAAGCAACTTAAGATGGTTTTATTATTTTCATTTATAGTTTCAGAGTGGATAGAGTCTATCATAGTGGGCAACACAGGGCAGGAGGAACAGGAGGCTGACTCACATGTTTCAGGGACCTGAGGAAGCACACAGGGAACAGGCAGTGGGGCTGGACTTTTCAAGCTTCAGTGTCTGGCCCTGGTGATGTGGGAGGCTCCTCCCAACCTTCCCAAACAGCTGGGGACTAAGAATTCAGACACATGAGCCAATGATGGACATTTCATATTCAAGTCACAACAGTCCATGCTCGCCATGTTAAATTTAAGTTTCAGTGTCACTCAGAAGCCGCTTATGAAAACAATGAAATCAATCAATGAAATCTATGGCCCCATGTTCTTCTAGGTTTGCCACAAGGCCTGAATTGCTTTTCAAAGTGTTTGGAGCACTACTCAGTGAGTTAGAAGGTGTCATCAGTCTACATGTTTTTCACACCCCTTTCCTATTTTTGATGGATGTAGTGTAAGTGTTTTTCATGTCCTAAATTGGATACTAAAATAAATAAGGTACTACATCTCTGCAAATATGGGCACATGCTTACACTTTTTAGATTCTGTATTTTTATTAGACTGAAACATCTGAAAAAATAAATTTCTTCTCCACCTGCCTATCAAGGGCTGGATTAAGGATTTATAAGAATTGATGACAGCACTCCCTGACTGCTACTTTCCCTTAACTTCTTTCAGAGCAAAGCTAGAATACTGATTTAGAGAGGGTTTTCAGTTTTGTGAAGGAAATGCACTTTTAAATGTTTCCCTTTAAAATGTGAATGTGATTATCATTATTGTACAAATGTAGTTGGCATTGCTGGCATATTTAAGTTTTAGCCCATAATGCACACTCTTGATTTAGAGACATAAATAGTTTATTCTTTAAGAGCTTTCCATTTCACCTTTAAGCTTATGTTACATAAGCTTAATGGACTCACTAGGCTTCGTTGTAGAGAGAATCCGCCAGGTGAATAGCAGTAAGCTCATGAGCTTTGAAGGGCTTATTTTGCCAGACTGCACCTCTGGCTTACTGTTTGGAGTACTGCTATTCTGCATGTGTTGATAATGTTTATTCCAGAATTGAAAGGTCTCTCCCCCCCAACCCTGTCCATCCTCCTTCTTCTTGCATAAGTACAGTAAGTCGAGCTTTAACTATGGTGATACTTGAATTAAAATGACAAATGTAAATGCCTAAAATTTAGGATTGCATTTATGGATCTCATCTCCAGCCCATCAGCATCAAAATGTCAGAGACAGTAAGTCACAGCCAGGAGAGCTTTGGGTTCAGAAGTTTCAGTTTGTGTCACTGGAATGCTATCTGGACTGTTGAGGTTGGTCAGATAAATGCAGTATTTAAATAGTCCTTCAACAATCCACTCTGGCACACAGGATGAAGATAGTCTGGAGGAATGTGCACATGTAGCTTTCAAACAAAGAGATGGAAATATGTAACTGAGGCGATTAAGCACACTCCATTTCAGCCAGAAAACAAAACTACAAAAAACAAACAAAAAAACCCCACAATAGCCTGTGCTTTTTTAGAACTCAAGTATCCAAGCATTTGGTTACTTAGGAGAAATATATCTAGTCTTTATTTTCCAGAAGCAACTGAAATAAATGGCTACTCAGTTTTGACTCTCTCAGATGTGCTGACTTTCATGGTTTTCAAATATTTCTTCTTTTTCAGGTCTGTGAAGGGTCTTGCCAGACAAATCGACCCCATGTTCTTTTTTCCAGATTTTTCCCCCACAGTATTAATGTATTTTATGATGATACACAACATCCGCAAAGGACTTGGGCACCATTTTTCAAAACAGCATTTAAAAAATTATCTTATTATGAAGGATTGCACTTGGCGAGTGAAATAAATAGCAGAAATTTATTCACAAAGTCACTTTAGATGTGACACTGTACTGTCATCAGCTAGAGTCAGACCCATGGCAGTCTTTCAAGGAGGAACTCTGTTAAGTGATCACATCAAGCCATCTGAGCTCTATGCCCCAGTGCTACATGATGAAGACACGCCATGACATTGTTGGCCAGTATACAGCCACATAAGTAATGTCAATATAATGCTGAAGGTTTCTAAGGAAACATTATACTACACTTGTCTTCTTGGAAGTGTGAAAATTATAGTAGAAACAAAGTGGAAGAACCCTAGAAGAGTGATTCTGGGTAACAGGAGCGAGTTCTTGACTCTTTGTTAGGATGGCGGCTATTACAGCATTGCACTCTTACTTTCTCTTCCTTTTTCTCTCCTTCCCAATTGAAAGACCAAGAGAATATTCAATTGTAGATAATAATAAGAGTGATAAGCATTTAGCTCATTTTTTCCTCACATAAGTATTTTGGACTCAGTGTATTAAAAGCTATAAAACAAAATCAAGTAGAACAAAGCAACTCCACCTTACCTAGAAGGCCATCTCCCTTTAATTAAGATCTTATTTCAGAAAGAAGAGCCTGTATGAAGGAATTGAAAGAAGAAGGAAAGTCTTACAAATACAATCAAATAGGACATGTGGAAAAAGTGAGTGTAGGGAATGCAGAAAGAAAGAAGTTTCAATAAAAAGGGGAAGAAAGGAAACAAACAAACAAAGCAGGAGCAAAAGGATAGTGGGAATGATAGGAAGGCCACAGAGCCTATGTTTATTAACTTGACTGAGAGAGTAGTCAATAACACTCTTGCATCAAAATAGCACATACTATTACAGTTTCGACTAAACATAGAAAATTATGCACTCAATAATTCAATGAAAAAATGAAGAGGGTTTAGAGGATGGCTTAGGGGTTAAGCCTCTCCAGCAGACGGTCCTGAGTTCGGATCCAAGGTCACACATAAAAATGCCAGGCTGAAATGGCAGAAGACTGTACTTCTGGTCCTGGAAAGTAGAACCTGGAAAACGCCAGAGCAAAGCAAATAGGAGGTAGATGTGGGACTGGAGAGGTGACTCAGGGGTTAAGCCTCTGCCTTGCAGGCGGAAGGTCCTGAGTTGGGATCCTAGACCCCACGTATAGATGCGGGGCAGAAGCGGGGCGGCCTGCGTTTCTGGTTCTGGTAGGGCAGAGCCTGTGAATCCCCAGGGAGAGTAAACAAGGAGGAGGTGGAGGCGGTCCATGGTGGCTCCCGAATTCACCCGTGGTTCTACACACACAGACATATGTACACACACATACATACACATGCACACACACGCATACACGCACAATTGAATAAATAATAAATAATAAAAAAATTTTAAAAAGGGAGGTAGATGCAATCCAGGGTGATACCCAAAGTCACCCTTGGACTTTCACAGGTACACACAGTGCCCCATGATACACATGAACACACATAAGAACACACACGCACACACACACACACACACACTCACATGCACACAAAAATTTTTAAAAAATGAATAGAAGTTGAAAATTTATAGACAACTAACAATATGTATTTTATAGAATAGAGAGCCACTATGTCTAACTTTTCAAAATATCATAATTTTTCTACTTTTGTAGTAATAAGACACATTCATTTTGTATATTCAATCATATGAATGTGTTTGGCCCAGTAAAATGTCAGTCTCTGGACCCCAGAAGAAAATGAAAGTCTGAAACTTTTTTTTAAATGTTGAAATGTTCTTCTAGATATATTCCTTGAAGCTCATAGTACCTGTCATGATTTGAAATGTGTCTCCCACAGTCTCAGATGTTTGGGAAGATTATAGCACTTTGAGAGATAGAGCCTTGGTGGAGGAAGGCAGCCACAGGAGTGGGCCTTGGGGTGGATTAATCCCACTCTACCTCCTAGAGAAGTGGTGTCTTGCAGCTAGCAGTCTTGCAGCACTCAGTCTCCAAGATTTCTGCAGTGACCTAGGCCTCCTCCAGCTTCTGCAGCAAGCCATGCCACGATCGCCATGAAAGACTGTATCTCCCCTTAGGAACTGTAAGATGAATAAACCTTCCTTTCTCCCTTAAGTTGTTTGATTTTGAGTGTTCTCTCACTGCAACAGAAAATAGTAACCATTACAGTACCTAATAGTATAGCATCCACCATGAACTCTAGAATATATAAAGTTTGCAAAATAAACAAATAGACTATATTATGGCACAGATTTCCATAGTTCTGTTTATGTGCATGTGTGTTATGTACATTCTTATGTGTGAATGTAGGCATGAGCATGCCACAGCACATTTGTAGATGTCAGAGGACAACTTCTTGTGTTGGTCCTCGCCTTCTACATTCTTTGATTAAATTAGTCTATTGTGTTTTCTGCTGTGGATACCAGGCTATCTGATCTACCAACTTCCATGAATTTTTCTGTCTCTGATTCCCTTCTCTCTGTAAATGTGCTGAGATTATAGATACTCATGTAGGTGTTGGGGATTTGAACTTATGTCTTCATGTTTGTGTAACAAGCACTTTTATTCACTATGCCATCATTTCCCCAGCATAATTTCTACATATTCACATCTCAAGTAAATGACCCAAAAGCAACCATATTGCATTTAGGGATGAGTAAGTACATGGCTAGTTAGATAACATTGCATTCATATGCCTAACTTTAGATCATAAAGTGCATGATTATATGATTCTCAATGACATCTGTGCTTTTTGCAGGACAAAGTATGTTTTCTCTCTTTTTAAAAATATTTTATTTATTATGTTTGGGTATGTGTGTATGTGGGTATCAGAGGCCATTGTGTGTTTCTTTGGAGGACCAAGGGTGAATTCAGGAATGATCCTGGATTGCTTCTACCTCCTTCTTGCTTTGCTCTGGGATTTCCCAGGCTCTGCCCACCAAAGCTGGAAGTTCAGGTATGCTGCCATTTCCTCCTGGCATTTTGCCTGGGACCTGAGATCTGAACTCAGGACCTTCTGCTTGTGAGACTGAGTGTTAACCCCTGAATCATCTCTCCAGCCCTGTTTTCTCTCTTCTAAAGGTGGATAAATGGAAGCTCAAAGCTTGATTAGAGTACTGAAACTTGTCATTGTGATTTGGGTCCTCTTATAAACCAAACTGTGGAAAAACGTAATTAATGGGATTGGATTGAGCATCATGTATATTTCAAGGCAGAAAATTTAGAACATGTTCTAAAAGAAATCCTAGTGGCTTCAAGAAATCCTACCCTTCCATGGCCATGGTATTTCTGAATGCATGACATGTGAGGCATCATATCATTGATCATTCATAGTTCCCATCATAGGTCTGCTCTGGGTATACAATGGTCATTCAATAACTATTTTTTGGCTCAATTGCCATTCAAAAGATTTATAATTTCTATTCAATCTAGTAAGATATTAGTGTTTTCACTTACCTCCCAAATTGGTGGTGAGACTCAAGAATTAAGGGGTGTGATATTTTAAAACCACCTGTAAGTTGAATCAATTTCATTGACCTGCTTTTTGTAGAGATGAACTATAGAGTCTTTCCCTCTGTTAATTTCAACCAGCTTTGTTATTTATTCAAAAATATAACTGTAAGTTGCTATGGATTTAAAAACCCATTAGTAGATTTTTGATTACAGAATGCAAACCTATTTACATACATTGGGAAGGCAATATTTCTATGATCTCCATGTGTAAAATATGCCAAATGAGAAGCAAGACATGGGTAAAAGGCAAAAGTTTATATGTCTTTGTATTCTTATTTTCTCTAATAGAAGCTTAAGGGTGAATTAGTTTCAAAAATTTTCTTTTCCCATTTCCTTTTTGGTTTCTAAAAAGGCATGTTGATGAATGTGATTATTTTTCTAGAAAAATAATATTAGCCCAGTTCAAAACATCTAATCTGAATCATAAGACATTTGAAGTAAGCAACCTCAAAATGGGATCTAGATCTTCCTATGCCATGTCATACTTGCATTGATGGTGATCTGATTTATGGTTGTTAGATAAAATAGAAACCCCATGTCTTAAAGCAGTGTGCTTGCTAACTTTAAGGAATGCAGTGAAAATTTTGGCTTCTAAAGTCTCATAGGCCAAACAGAAAGGTCATAAAATATTCCTGTCTAACAAAGTTTTCTGTACACTAATATGGGAATTAATTCTGAGCCACTGTTTTGAGGACATGACATATTAGTTACTTTTCTCATTACTGTTACAAAATACCTGACAGAAACAATCAAAAGGAGGAATGACTGATTTCCACTCACAGTTTCAGATATTTCAGTACAAGGTCATTTTGTTCTATATTGGTGGACCTCTGGGGAGACGGTGGAAATCATGACATTAGGTTTGATATGTGGATGAGAAAGCCATTCGTCATGTGCTGACTAGATAGTAGACAGAAGAATGGGGCCAGAACAAGGCTTATGTTCCAAAAGGTAACAAACAAACAAACATAACCCTATTAACCTATTTCTTCTAATTGGGCCATATATTCTAAGATTCCAGACATCCCAAAATAATACTGCCATCTGGGACTAAACCTTCAACACATGAGACTATGGGGAGCATTTCATATACAAGCCATAGCACATGGCAACTTCTTGCCACTTCTTTTGGAATGGCACTATTGGTAGCATTACAGAGAAATTTAATGCTGGTATTTGTTTGCTTGTTTTATCCCATAGGATTAACTTTATGAAAGCAGGCAATGTACATAGCTTGTTTACAGTTTTATCTCTGATGTCAAGAATCATGCATAGCCCATAACAAATACTTGGTGACGGGTATTTATATATATACATATATATATATATATATATATATATATAGAGAGAGAGAGAGAGAGAGAGAGAGAGAGAGAGAAGGCCAAGTTTGAAAATACAGATAATGCATCCAGAAATCATAAGAATTCAAGACAGGGATGAACAAACCATATTTTAAAAATTAAAAGGTAGTATTTTCACAACCAGGAGGAATGGATATATTAAGTAATCCGTAGCTGGTCACATACTCATTTTGGGATTACTTGGTTTCTCAATGAGGAATAAATTTCACAAATTGAGAAAAGTCAACTTTCTAGGTATAATACAGATTGCTTGGAAAGGACAGAGAACAACCAAGGAAAGAAATCAAAAGCCAAAGCATGAGTAAGAGACTGATACCAGAGACCAGAAGCAATAAGGTAATTGATACTGTGTTATCCTATTCTGTGGTCTTCTGACAGCCAATTCATTCTCAGTAGTTCTCAGGAGACCTGTAAACACCAAACGTTAAGCATACAACAGCAGATGCTTTGCAGGGATAAATGTGTGTGTGTGTGTGTGTGTGTGTGTGTGTGTGTGTGTGTGTGTATTTGCTGATGTGAATGGATGATACCAAAATCCTTTTACATCTCAATGGTCCTTAGCTACATCAGTGTATTCCCTTTTTAAGCTTATCACCCAAAGAAATATTTTCTGAAAGGTGTCAGAGTTTTAATGAAAGAAGAAAAGACAATACATATGGGATAGATCTAAGAAATGCCAGACAATGTGTAGAATGTTCCTGACAAGTAAAAATGAATTGTAGAGCTGCGGCAAAGTTTTCTGGAAGCTAAGACCAGTGTGTAGAAAAAAGAGACTTTGTATTGTGAATCAATACTAGATTTTGCAGAATGACAGTCATGTCACAACCCATAGAAGACCAAACTGCCACACAACCCATTCTTCTACTTTTATTAACTTAAATTTCATATAATCTTACTGAGTTCAATATATTTTGGAAGTATGTCCATTTAGTGGAAAAAAATCAGACAAGAAATTTAAACAAAGCATTGACCCTTACAGAATTACTTACAACTTATTTAGAAATCTGTTTGGCCAAGTCCCAGCATTCCTATATAATCTTATATAATTTCCATTCACCTGACAGTAGCATACATATGGAATTAAAAAGTGATGGGTGGTACTTACTTCTAATGAGGGGTATGCATATATTTTAGTTTATGACTGCTATCTCCCGAGTCACTTGAATCAGTATAAAACTGATTAAAGAAACTGATGCATATTGAATAATGTCAGGCATATGTCATCAAAGGCAAACTACATGAAACACAGTGGGCCACACAAGTGAAAAGACTTGAAAATAGGAGGGAGTCTGACAGGAGACATGAAGGGTTATAAGGGGAAAGGAGGGGCATTGTGGCTGGGAATTAACGGGTGAAAATACCATAAATTCTCTATATTCATGTATGCAAAACTAAAAGAAAAATTAAAAAGAAACTGCTGCATAGGAATCTGATAACAAGGTATAAGGGAAAATAACGTATATATGTACTCCCAAGTATGACTGACAACAATTCTAAACTACTACCTAATGTATTCAAAATATTATCCTAGTGTAAAGATCATGGCAATAGAACTCATAGTGTGGCTGTGGCGATCACTCAGTGGGTGAAGCATTTTTCATATAGACATTAAGAAATAGAGTTCAGATCAGCTGCACCCACATTAAAGCCAGATAGATGCAACAGCCCATCTGCAATCCTAGCTCTCAGAAGGCAGAGGTAGGGCAAGCTAACTAGCTAGATTAGCAGAATCAGCATGGTCTAGTTTCACTTGAGAAAGCCCGCTTCAGTATGTAAGGTAGAGAGCTGATAAGGAGGATTTCTGACATTAAAGGCTCGTTTTCACCCACACATGTACACGCACATTGTCATTCATGTGCATACAAACACATATACACACATGCATATATACCATGCACGCACATGCAAAAAGAATAAAAAAGATCTCATACTATCCCAGCCACTCATCAATATGCCCCTCCTTAAAATAATGCTAGCAATAGCTTTATTTCTTGCTGTGATTTTTAATACAAATTTTCTAATATGACTGTAGGCAATTTCTCCATCCCATTTTAATATGTGGGCATTATTTGAAATTATTTCCAAGCAGAAGAAAAATTCATAATATACACTCCGATGAACTCCATTCTTTGTGGCAATATTTACAGCTTGTGAGATTAACATTGCAAACAAACTGGTGGCATAGCATATAAATAAACATGGTAGAGAAAATTTTCCGGGTAAATGTGGGTCTGGAGTCAATGGCATACTGAATAGAAAGACATTAAAATAGAAAAAGTAGTTATAGTAATTCTGTGATTCTTTTTTAGTGTTCAGTAAGTGCAGCCCATACACAGAACAGAAAAGAAGGCATTCTTGAAAAGGTAGCACAGCTTTATAATTATTCAGAAAATTAGCTCTTATTTGCATTCTTCCTGAACTGCATTTATCTGATATTTATTAGGCTACAAAGTTGTTGAATTTTTTAAAAGGTTGTGGATTCTATAATCCCCAGGCTTGTCTGCTTGCTGTGTACCCCCAAACAGGATAAATGAAATGAAGATGAGTTCTGGTGATTGCACCATCCTGAAAGTCTTAATAGTAGTAGCTCAATAAATTCTTAAACGTTTCATTTATTTTATTCTCCAAATCCCAGCCTTCAACTTTTGAAAACATCCATTAAAGTAATAATGCAACTTTGATGGACTCATTCATTTAAAGTTTGTGCTATACTTTATTTGATCTTGAGGCCTTAGTGGAAACGTCATTAAGGTAGTTCACATTCAAGAATAAAATGAAGACAATGCTATAGTCTATCTGTATTATAATTACCTGTGGTTTTACTAGGAATTTATGTGCATATTGTCAGTGACCCTTCCTTGAGACTAAATTTGGGCATTTGCAGCTGCAACAAGTCATGATACCTTGAGAGGAAAAAACTTTGGAGGGGGGCTGAGGGGAGTCAGGGAATACTTTATTGATTTTCATATATTGTTACTTTTATTCTACTACAATAAATGTGAGGGGCTATTTAGTGAGCCTTTTTGAAGAAGCAAGAACTTCTTGAAGGGTTTTTCTCATGAGGTAAATCAACTGGGTAGAATATTTGTAGGTAGTTTCTTTTTTTTATTATCTCAGCTCATACAAACTTAACAGGTACACCAGTTCCCTCCCTCCCTCCTCCTCCCCCCAAACCCCCTGCTACCCCTCCTCTCAGCTACCCCTCCCCTCACCCCTCCCTCCTCACCCTCCAATGCCTCCCGCCCCAATTCCCAGAGAGTCCTTTCTTGTGCGTGCCTGACTCTCCTCTGGGCCCTCCTCTATGATGATGTACAAGGACCCAGTGGCATTTCCCTGAACAATTTCCCGTGTTCCCCTTAAGCATAGGAACACTGCTGTGGCTGCCAATCCCTTGCCTCCAAGGATCTTGGTGCCTTTAGCAGATGCTAGACTTTGTGAGGTCAATAGTGTGTTGGACATTGCGCAGGGCATGCAAAGTCCAATTATGATTGCTTCGGCCCTAACTTGTGTGGAGTATCTTGCAAATCATTGCTCCTCCCATACTTTTGCTCTTACATTTTACCACCCCCACTTCCGCAAATTTCCCTGAGCTTCAGGATGGGGAGAGATTAGTCTGGCCTAGTTCTAGGTGGTTGATATAGAGTCTCTGAAGTTCTGGATTGTGGTTTGTTGATTTTCTTTTGCAGTTTTGCTGCTCCTGTAATGCCCTTCACTCCATCCTGCTGGGCACTGAATGTCACCCCCTGGCCAGAGACAAAAAGCTGTTAAACTGGAGTCTTGTTGTAATAGCACATTCAAGCATAGATGTAATAAAAGTAGGAAACCTCAGTGAGGGAGGGGTCAATCACCCATTTGCAAAATGGTTACTTTTTATCTGCCAGACTGTATGCCCTCCCCTTCTGTTGAGATCACACCCCCTTAGTTGTAAATGATCAGGAACTAAAGTCTGGGAACTTAACCAGGTGTCATATTGCTTACTTGCAGTCCTTGATGGAGGCCTATTTTCTCTACTGTAACATGGTCACTTCTCTCCTTGCTTCTGATGTGGCCCTCCAACCCCATCCCTCCTGTTCATAATCCTTGCAATTGCTGTAAGTAATACATAGATTTACCTATGAGTGTCTCAAGGTGGGCTGGGTGGGTGTGGTACTAGGACCCACATATTAGGGAGTACATATGGCACATAATTTTCTGAGTTTGGGATACTTCACTCAATATAATTGTTTCTAATGATATACATTTCCCGGCAAATACCAGTAATTCATCCATTTTGATGGCTGAGTAGTACTCCATTGTATAGATGTAACACAATTTCCTTATCCACTCGTAAACTGTTGGACATTTGGGTTGATTCCATGACTTTGCTATTGTAAACAGTGCTGCTATGAACATGGTCGTCCTTATGCTATTGAGGTGAACCTCTGCTGTATGGGGGGTTATTCCCAAAAGTGGAATAGAAGAGTCATATGGCATTTCAATCTTTAATTTCTTTAAGAGTCTCCAGACGGCTCACCAGAGTGGCTGTATGAGCCTGCATTCCCACCAGCAATGTAGCAGAGTTCCCCTCTCTCCACATCCTCTCCAGCATTTGTTGTTGTTTGTATTGTGGATTTTTGCCATCCTGACCGGGGTGAGATGATATCTCAGGGAAGTTTTGATTTGCATTTCCATGATGGCTAAGGAAGTGGAGCATTTTTTAAGATATTTGTTAGACTTTTTAATTTCATCCCTGGTAAAGTTTCTTGGAAGTTCCAGGGCCCATTTTTTAATTGGGCCATTGGTTTCCTTCCTGTTTAGTTTTCTAAGTTCTTTGTGCACTCTGGACAGTAGAGCTCTATCAGATGTGTGGTTAGTGAAGATTTTCTCCCATTCTGTGGGTTGCCGTTGAGCTCGTGTTACAGTCTCTTTATCTGAACAGGAGCTCTTTAATTTCA
Source organism: Typhlomys cinereus (assembly GCA_023101885.1). Classification (NCBI taxonomy): domain Eukaryota; kingdom Metazoa; phylum Chordata; class Mammalia; order Rodentia; family Platacanthomyidae; genus Typhlomys; species Typhlomys cinereus. The sequence continues at coordinate 1,683,881 of JALPQD010000387.1, read as the reverse complement.
GAAAATCCCAACTGTTGAGAGTTGGTAGCAGTGACTGTGCCATTGCATGTCTGTTTAGGAAATGTTGGCCTAGCCCAGTCAGCTCAAGGGAGTTCCCTATCCTTTCAACTATGGTTTTTATAGTCTCTGGCCTCATATCAAGGTCCTTGATCCATTTGGAATTAAGTCTTGTACATGGTGACAAGTATGGGTCCAACTTTAATCTTCTGCATGTGGAGATCCAGTTTTGCCAGCACCATTTGTTGAAGATGCTGTTCTTTTTCCACTGGATTCTTTGGGCCCCTTTGTCAAAGACCAAATGGCTGTAATTTTGTGTGCTTATATCTGGGTCTTCAGTCCTTATATCCATTGATCTGTGTATCTATTTTGCAGCCAGTACCAGGCTGTCTTTATAACTATGGATTTGTAGTATAGACTTAGGTTTGGTATGGTGATACCTCCAGGAGTGTTTTTGTTACTCAGGATTGTCTTTCCTATCCTGGGTCTTTTGTGCCTCCATATGAACTTTGAGATTGTTTGGTCAATGTCTTTGAAGTATTGTTTTGGGATTTTAATTGGCATAGCATTGAATTTGTATATTGCCTTTGGTAGGATGGTCATTTTTACGATGTTGATTCTGCCAATCCAGGAACAAGAGAGGTCTTTCCACCTTCTGGTGTCTTCTGCAATTTCTTTCTTTAGGGTTTTAAAGTTTTCATTGTAAAGGTCTTTTACCTCCTTGGTTAGGTTTACCAAGGTATTTCATTTTTTTAGGGGCTATAGTAAATGGGATGGTTTCTCTCAAGGCTTTTTCACTTCTTTCTTTCTGGGCATATAGGAAGGCCTCTGATTTTTGCACATTTATTTTGTATCCTGCCACCCTGATGATCTTCTGTATTATTTCCAGGAGCTTCCTGGTGGAGTTTTGGAATCACTCAGGTATAAGATCATGTCATCTGCAAATAGGGATAGCTTGACTTCTTCCTTGCCGATTTGAATCCCTCTTATGTCCCTTTCTTGTCTTATGGCTTCAGCTAAGATTTCAAGTACAATATTGAATAGAAGTGGTGAGAGTGGACAGCCTTGTATAGTTTCTGATCGAAGTGGGAATGCTTCCAATTGTTCCCCATTGAGCATAATCCTTGCTGTGGGCTTGTTTTATACAGCTTTTATTATATTGATAAAGGTTCCTTCCATTCCTACTGTCTCTAGCGTTTTGATCATAAAAGGCTGTTGGATCTTGTCAAAAGCTTATTCTGCATCTATGGAGAATATCATGTCGTCTTGGACTTTCGACTGGTTTACATGATGAATTACATTTATTGATTTGCGTATGTTGAACTAACCTTGTGTGCCGGGGACGAAGCCTACTTGGTCCCCATGAATGATCTTTTTAATATGTTTTTGAATCCGATTTGCTAAGACTTTGTTGAGAATAAGTGACTTGTTTTTTCTCCCTTGAAGCTCTCAGCACCAGGTCTTTATCTTGAATGTGGAGTGTTTTAACTATTATTTGCCGTGGCGTGCTTCTGTTTTGGTCATATCTGTTTGGGGTGCGGAATGCCTCTTGTATATGTATGGGTCTCTCTTTTTTTAGATGAGGAAAGTTTTCTTTGATGATTGTTTGAAAAATTTCCTCAGGGGTGGTATTTTGAGATTCTTGCTCTGGTATTCCATGAATACGCATGTTAGGCTTCTTCAGGGTGTCCCATATCTCTTGGATATTTCTCTCAAGTATCTTTTTGGCTTTAACAACCTCTTCCATTGAGCTGGTTAATACTCTCACTTTATCTTCAAGGTCTGAAATTCTGTTTCTGCTTCCTTAGTTCTGGTGATAAGACTCTCTGTGGAGTTCTGGGTTGAAGATAACTTGTCTTGTAGCTCAGTTTTAAACTCTACTTGAGTCTGTTTTAACTGCTCTATGCCAGTTTTTGTTTCTTGTACTGTTTCTCAACTCCTCCAAGTGTCTGTTGTGTTCCTCTTCAAAGCAATTCATTCTATTATTTAATTCCTCCCAGATTTCCTCTTTCATAGTATTGAACATGGTAATGATCATATTTTGAAAGTCGTTATCCTGGGTCAGGCTTTCATAGCCATTTTCCATGGGTTTGTTCTGGTTGGAGTCTAACATTATGGGATTAATTCCTTCAGTAGGAGATTTGTTTACTTGAGTGTTGCTTCTCATGGATTTGCACTTTGACTTTGGCCTTGTTGTTTTAAACTCTTAAGATCTTCTTTCAATTTCTGTGCGTTTTTCACTTAACTGAAATATTTGGCCTGGGGTCCTGGGGGTGGGCAGGGATGGAGCTTACCTAGGTTGAGGTGAGTCCAGGCTGGACCGGGAGTCCCGGGTGGCTGGAAAGGGGGGAAGGGAGGATGGGGCATAAGCGGGGCACTATTTAACCTGGGGGAGCTCGGTCCAGGCTCAGTGGTCCTCCTCCCTGGCCCTGTGTGGCTCCGGCTGGCTGGTGGGAGGAGCTGGGTCCCTTGGGCTGCCTGGGGTTCTGTGGGTGGGCGGGGCCAGAGCTTACCTAGGTTGCGGTGAGGCCCAGCTGGACTGCGCGCGCGACCCGGGGGTGGCGGAGTGGGGGAAGGTTGTAGGTAGTTTCTAAGTCACAACTCTATTTGCATCTGGATAGAAAGTATTCCTGTAACAATATTTGTGAATTGGAAAAACAGCCCTTGTACCCAGACAGGACAAGAGTTGCCCACTATGGGGAGAAACAGGCATATTCACAGTAATAATAATGAGATTCCAAACAAATTGAAGTTAAAACATAATTGATCATTTACCTCTTTATTCGTTTGCTTATCTTTACTATCTATCACTTAATTGCAGTGATAGCAATAGAGGTTTGGCGCATCTGTTAAAGGAAATTGGTCTATGATGCATTTCTTATGCAGTCTTTGATCATGGAAGTTCCAAAAGCTGATATTATACCAAAGTACAAAGTTTGAAGAAAAAATGCATAAAATCATGTTTTCCTTTCCATTAATTTAAATTATTTGAAATTGTAATGGCATTTTATTGTTTGCCACCCATTCCCACCAGTTATTAAGATAACTCATTGCTCTCCCACTGGGAGATTTTTGCAGACAAGCTTCCTCCTAGTCTTGGGTCCCATCCTGTGTATATGTTCCACTGAGTCCCAAAGGGGATGTCTGTTCCTGCATTTGTCTGCGTTCCCACTGCAACGTAGGCAATATTTCAGTGGGGGCACCCTGGATGCAAGAGGGACACTTCCTCTGGCCAGTTTTGACCTTCAGCAATAATAGTGAGGGGTAGGATCACCTGAAATCCTCCCTCATTCACTGTAATATGTTGTTCTTCATGAGCATTACTATGTTCTTGAGTAGATATTTAATGGTCCATTTTATGTAATGGTGTACTCTAATTTTCTGTTTCTTTTTTTCTGAAATCAGCTTCTTAAGTAAGCAATGTAATGGAATGTTTCAATTTCATTTAATATTATGATATATTCATTCATTGTTCAAAAATTCTACCTGACATTATGATCACTTTTTTGAATTCTTTTATTTTTTTCTACCATCATTTCTATAATTATTATATATTTCACTGGTTTGTTCAAAGAATTTGCTTTTGAATTGTTGATTTCCTTTAGCATCTTTTTATGTCTGTTTCATTCATTTCATATCCTATCTTTATTATCCCTTCTCTAACTTCTTGGAGTTTAGTCCACGATTTTTCTGTTTATATGCTTTGTTTGACTCATCCAGGAAATGCACTGTCTACACAACTCTAGTAATCTTAGTTTGATCCTTGGAATGCATGGAAAGGTGGAAGGAGAGAAATGACCATATAGAACTATCTTCTGACCTGAATGTCTCCCTCCCTACACACATGACACAAGTAGACATACACACATACACATATATATGCACTAGTAATAAGTTTTTAAAATTTGAAGATTAAAGTAAAACAATAAAATGGCATGATTTCTCCAGTTTGAATATAATGACTTTCACTCAGGGGTTATTTACACTTCTATTTAAAATTTTCTTTTTTCTTTTGGTCTTTCAAGTGAATGGGAAGGAAATAAGTGGAAGGTGTTTAACTTCTAACTTTCTAACTTCATCTATTTGAGCTTCATTATGTCATAGACACTTTATGGAACTGCATTTACAGAATCTTCATTGGCCTAAATTTATAAATATCGTTTATGTGTTTGATTTAAGATGTGTGTTCTCAAAATGTGAGATGAACAAGTTTTATTTTATATACATTTCACCTACATTGACAATTGTGATCTTCAAATCTTCTATATCCTTACTGAGTTATTATAAAATATATTTGGATTGCAATAGGTATGTTTACCTCCCCTGGTGATTATTTCAACTATTACTTCAAGTATTTTGAAGCTATGTCATTAGTTTTTTCCTGATTCTGAGTTATTTTATGGTCTTGCTAAATTTCTATATTTTATTATTATATAAGATATGCTATCATCTCCAGTAATTCTTTTAGGATGCTGTATATTTTGTCAGATAAAGGCACAAAAACAAATGGTTTGATTTTGTTTTGCATTAATATTTGCCTGAGATGTCTTTGCCCAATCATTTGTATATTTCCTTTTGTTATTATGTGCTTACAGTGTCATTTGAATATAACCCATAGCTATATTTTATTGTTTGTAATTACTCTTAGAGTCTTTAATTTGAACATACAAATATGATTTCTTGCAATTCTGTTGGCCCAAATATCTGGATTTGATTTCCACTGAAATATTTTGTGACTTGGCTTTCTTTCTGCTTTCCTCCATTCTGAGATTGACTTTTATTTACTTCTATTAATCTTTGGAGAATGATATGATTTTTTCCTTTGGTTGTTGTCTTCATTTTCTTCAAAGCTTATAAAAATACACTAATTAATCTTATTTAAACTTCTTGTTTTGAGATAATTAGATATTCATATACCATAGCAAGAAAAAAACTCACATGTCTTCTGTTTTCAGTGGTATCATTTTCCAAAGCTGTAGTAAAATGTCACAAGCAGGGGCACATCATGTAACTCAGTATAGCGTAGTTACTAAGTAAGCACAAAACCCTGTGTTTGAGCTCTAGCACTAAAAAAAAGCCAGGTAAAATTTTATAACTATAATACTGACATGTACAAAATCAAGATATAGAAGAGTTGTATGCTGACAAGATTTCCTTCTATTGACCTTCTATAGCCATATCCACCTCCTGTTCATTTTCTTCTCATTTCTCTTCCTGACCCCTGTCTAATTAATAGGAAGACTTCCATGTTAACTCAGTCCGTCAAGTGCCAGTTCTCTCTGTCACTTGAAATTCAGTGCCTCATTACTGGCCGTTCCTCAACTCACTGCCTTTTGTACCATCTGGATGCGACCCTCATACAATTGTTCTAATGAAGGTCACTTGAGACCATGTTGGTGCTGAATCCTATGGACTCTGTCTCCTATGCACCAGCTCTAGGATGTGGTAGATAGCTTATATTAGATTGCTTTTTATGAAACAATTTTATCAATTTGGTATCTCAATAGCATAGTTTCTTACGTCTATCCCTCATACTATTTTCTATTTATTTGATTCTTTCAAAAGAATGAGGTCATTTTTGGTTTTCTCTTATTTCTGTGTATTTACTTCTGTGCTCTCCTTCCAGATCTCTATTTAAATGCATCTGTTATGTAATAGTTATGTTCCAAACATTAATTTTCTCTCCTTGGCTAAAAACACATGTTTTTTTCTCCTCAACTATAAACATGTGCTATGAGCTTTCAAGCAGTTATCTTCATCTCAAATTTCATTCCTGATATGGTAACTCATAAAACATCTCATATGTAGTATCTGACATGTAGCTTAAATGCACATGATACAAATTGAATGCACAACTCCGTTTCCTAAAATTACTCTTCTTCCTACATTTTCTATTACATTTCTATGGAGTAGAATTCATTATTTTACATTTATTTAGTGTGTGTGTGTGTGTGTGTGTGTGTGTGTGTGTGTGTGTGTGTGTGTGCACGTGCACACAAGTGCGTGTGTGCACTCATATGTGCACCACGGGGTATGTGTAAAAACCACATGATAATTTATAGATGTTGATTCTCTCCTTCCACCATGTGCGTCCAGAGAATATAGCTCAGGCCATCAGTCTTGGCAGCAAGCTTGTATCCATTGAGTCAGCTTGTTGGCCCCTGTGGTAGAATTCTTTTTTTATTTTTTATTTATATATAACATTTTATTTGCTAGAGAGACAGAGACAGAGAGAGACAGAGAGACGTGAGTGCCATGAGACATAGGTAGAAGTCAGAGGATGATTTTTTTCAAAATTAGTTCTTACTAATTGAATGCACAACTCCTTTTCCTAAAATTACATGTAGTCTCCTGAGAATTGAACTCAGGTTTCTCCAGGTGTGCAGGTAGGCACCTAACCTGCTGAGCTATCTGACTGTCTTCTGCCCCTGCCCTTGTGATAGAATTCTTGATACTTCGTTCATTAAATTTTTCTCTTGATCCTGCCCAATAAATGAAGCAGATATCTAAGTCTCATGAATTATCTTTTCCAAATACTTCATGAATTTTTTTCCCCACTTTGTCCCTATGGCCATTGTCTACTTCAAAACCTTATTTCATATGTACGTGATGGCCATTACTTCAACTAAAAATAAGTTGTATTTGCTTCCATATGCCTTACCTTCAATCTATCTCCCACTCTCTTGATAGTCTGATCTTAAAAATGAAATCTGGTATGGACATCGCTTTGATTTAAAATTCTCTGCCCATCTCCAACCATCTTTAGGATGAAACTCAATGTCTCACTGCTTGCAATTTTAATCTCATATCTCAATATTTTCCTGTATTCAGTAATCTGTCCATACTAAAAGAAAGAGAGAGATACATAGAGAGAGAGAGAGAGAGACAGAAGCTAGGCTGTATTCTGAATATTTATGCATGTTTACCCTGTTTTCAGTTTATGTAATTTGTTTAAAAATCAAATAGCCAACAAATGATAGAGACGGAGTCAAACCAGCACATTTGTCTCCAGTTTCCGTAGCAAGTCACAAAGAGAGAGAAGGAAGCTTCACGAACAACTCAAAATGTACAATGAAGATTAGAATTATTAATAGTTAAAATATTTCACCCAATTTAGTTTTTTATGATATTTTAAGGCAAATTTTTTTAATGCTTCGGACTGGCAAGATGACTCAGTGGATAAAGGCACCTGTAGGGAAACCTGACAACCTGAGTTCAGTTTCCTGGAGCCCACATGGCAGAAAGATAGAACCAACATGCAAAATTTGGCCTCTAATCTTCACACACTGTACTGTGGCATGCATGTATCCGTTCTTTTCTTTTCTCTCTCACTTTCTGCTTCTCCTTCTCTCTTTTGATCCCTCTCTCAAATAAAATATTTTAAAAACTACAGTAACCTTGATTTTGTTTACTTAATTGTTGTCACTCGGTTTTTAACTTTTCTTTCCCTGGCGGTCTCTAACCTTCTCTACATTTTTCATCACATCTGCCATATTTACCCAGAAAATAGGTCAATTACCATAGAAAAGCTTTGAAAATTCAAAAAGCATTGCTTCGTGATTCCAAAGATTGCAGTTTAATACCATCATGATTAAAGCTACCATTTGCTACTTTTATCTTTCTGGTTCCTAAACTCACAAGAAATTATTCCAATCTTGTCTTTTAGTGACCTGATTCTTCTAAACCTTTTCTTAGTTGGCTTGGATTGCCATAACAAAAGGAGATTGCCTGGGTAGTTGAAGTGACAGACTTTTATTTCTCACACTTCTGGGAGTTGGACAACCAAAGGTCAAAGAGTCAGTATGGAAGGTTTTAAGACTTGTTCTCATTTGTAGGTGTCTAGCAGCTCACTATGATCATATGCCCCTTGTTTAAGCATGCAGAGTAAGTTCATGCTCTTTCTCTTTTATAAGGGTATTAATCCCTTTAGGGGATTCCATTTCATGATCTTATCTAAACCTAATTACCTCTCCAAAGAACCCTCTCTAAATACCATCCCATTGAGAATTAAAACTTTCACTTCTTAGCTTATGGAGGAACACAAGAATTCAATCTGTAGCAAGCTTGAGAATGTAGATGAATTAATGATTGCAATATTAGTCACTTGCATGGGTATCCTGAAGTAATTGGCATTTTCAAAAATATATCATTTTTAATAGCAGTATTTTCCCATGTTAAATCTAGAATATGGTTTCACAAGTGAAAAACAAAACAAAATAAAACAAATAGACAAAACTGTTAAAGATAGGTATGAACATTATGGCCAATGACATACCTTTGAAGTTTCTAGCTACTTGGATAATGTGTGACTACTTGTCCCAGATAATCATATGTTATGCAAATAACTAATAACTCAGGTAGTAATCTATCCTAAGCAGTCCAGAACCTGAAACAGTTATCTAGCAAAGATTTGTAATGAAAGCTGGGAATCTATTGTTTATTTCAAACCTCTCATAAAGTGAAAAAGGCCACGAGATTTTCTTCTTCTGTACTATGTTACTATGGCCTCCATTTCTGTTGTCAACACAGGACTGAATTTTATCACCAAGACATATGATTTTATTCTTTATAACAGATGAATGATTGTTAACAATGTAATCTCACTGCTGCTTTGGAACACTATTAATAGTTTCGTTGCATGTGTGCGTGTATACATGTACGTATTCAAAATGGGCTAAGTCTGTATTATTTTAAACTTATAGTGCTCAATTCAATGAACAAAATATAGTCAATTCCTAATTGAATGTCTGTAGATATCAGAATCTACATATCATTTACTGAAGTCTCTTAATATGATGGAGTCTGCTTTCTGATCTGTAGTTCATATCCAAGAAGAGGCAGGCTATTATTGCTGCTGTTGTTGCTGCTCTGTGTGTGTGTGTGTGTGTGTGTGTGTGTGTGTGTGTGTGTGTGTGTGTGTACAAGTTGTGGCATAACGTATTCCAGTAAGCGTCACATGCTGCTTTGCTTTCCAGATGATTTGTAAGAGGAAAGGAGAAGAATTGATCTTTTTGTTGTTGTTTATACTTTAACAGTTCTCTTAGGTGCCTTGATTGTTGCATTGGAGTTTCTCTTTTGCTTTCTCAACTTTACATTTTCCTGTCATTACTTATCTTGGGATACAGTGGTTAATGGAGTGCTCACTGTTCTTGGTCTTCCATTGTTCTTTGATGGTCTTTATAGGTACAGACTTCTTTCCATTGATGTGTGAAAACTTTTCAAAGAACAAAGGAAATGTGCATTCCTCTTTCCACTTGTGGCATTACGACTCTGGGGGTCTCTGGCAGGTTGCTTTTGTCTGCTCTGTCCCTACGTAGGCCATAGTTTTGGCATTTGGTGAGATCAGCTGCTTTTCTGTGCTTTTTGGGAGAAACAAATTGGCTTCTCTCACCAAAGCAAATGACCTTGTTATTTATAGTTGCTGTCCAGCTTTGCTCCTTTCAGTAAAAATAAAAAAGAAAAAGTGTTTTTACAGCTAAATCTATTTGAGTTGTCATCTTCCCAGTACTTGCTACCTTTTTTGTGGGAATAAATTGCTTTGTTTTCTAATGTCAAACTTTTCTGGACCTGGGTTTATTTATTTATTTACTCTGAGCAATCTTCATGGAATTTTAAATATTTCTCAATTCTCAAATATGTGCATAATTTCTCAGCTTCTATCCAAAATATGAAGGAAAAATGTCATTGGACTAGTCCTCACAATAAATAAAACATGCATGTATTTGTTGGAGAGAAAGAGGTAATGAATTTTAAACATATCATCAAGTCTTGAAGGAGTCATGTTTTACAAACATAATAACCAAATATTCTTTTTTATTTGGTTGCTTTTGATTTCTTTGTTTTCAGAGTATTGAAGTTTAGACAGCTAAAATTAGACTAAGTATTTGGAAAAGTGTTTCCAAAATCACCCCAGGGAGAGTGTTGAGTCACATAGAACACATCTTTTCACCTTTTCATGAGTCAAGAGAACTCAGTTTGACTGATTCACTGTCTGACCACTGGGCAAAGTATAAATCATGTAGGAAAATGTCAGTTGAAATGTTAGTGCACTTTAAGGTCATCTGTTGAATTTTTAGTGCATCTGTACCATCTTCAGAAATCCTTAGCACTAATACAAATTGCAAAGCAATGAATATTGATCCTTCATTATCTCTGTTTAGAAATATATATGCTGCATTATATTCAAACTTACATCAGAACCAATGTGGTAGAAATTAACAAAGAGAACAAAGCAGAAGAATCCAGTACTTTCACAGATAAACAGAAATCAATTTAGCAAGAATAAAACTCTCCCCACCTTCCTTCTAAAATAACCAACCAAACGAAAACCAAAAGATAAACCAAAACATAAAAACCAAGGAAATCTCAAGGATTTAGCACAGTACCTCAAAAAGATGTGGAAGATAATATTTAAAAATAACATCAGTTACTTTGCCTGTCTCTCTTCTTTTCATAAGAACTGCCAAAATACTTCATATTCATCTGTGAGGTTTATAATGTTTGGGCAGCAAAATTGTCAGAAGACAGTTCTCTGACATTTGTTGTTTCATTAGTAAAAATCCTTTTCAACAATAGGCTATTAGATTATTTTTAACAACAGGTGCTACCAACAGTGAATAATTTCCAAATAAAGATATCATATTACCTGAATATCCTTCCATCTTATACAGGAAAATTGGAAGATGAGACAAAAATCAAATGCATGGTAATTATTATCCAAATAAAGTAGCAACTCAACATGGTAAAAGAAAATGGTGACAGTTACTATAGTTAACATTCTGAAAAATTGTGTATGTAGTGCTATCTCATGCTATAGCACTACAAATTGAAGGAGCAATTATAACAATTTATCAAGCCTTATTACTATATACAATATTCTAAGAAGTATTAAATGTCATTAAGATGTAGCAGTTCAAAATCTTTGGGCCTTTGAAAAACTTCCAACTTAAAAAATACATTAAAGTAAGAATAGGAGCCAATTATAAAATAGTTCACTATTATCTTGAAGCTATTAAGGAAGAAAATCTACTCTTGTAAAAGCAAGAAATGAACTTTTGCTATTTACTATCACCACTATGCAAATGCAGGGTTCATGAGCTAGACAACATTTTACTACACAACACCATATACCAGATATCTAGATGAGTACATAATAAGCACACAACCATGTGTTGAATGAAGACAAATGTTTAGAACTGATGGTCAAATTACTGATGATCAAATTAAGTGAGTGATAGTATTTTATGACCCAACCCTGAAACAGGTTAGTATGAAAGGGAATTATTTGAATGGCATTGAATGAAAAACCTCCTGGTTTGGCAGTACTTTGTGAATAACTATTTCTAATTTTGCATTTATAGGATATTTGTGCTTTATACATAAATCACTAAAAAGAGTTAGTTTGTATGCACTGTTTTGGTGGAATTGCTATATTGAAGCCTCATAGACTGGGTAGCATGAAAAACCAGAAATATGTTTCTTTATAGTCCTACAGACTGTGAATCCATCTGAAGTCCAGGTGTGAGTGAACTTGCTGGCTGCTGACCTCGCTCTCTCTCTCTCTCTCTCTCTCTCTCTCTCTCTCTCTCTCTCTCTCTCTTTCTCTCTCTGACTTAGGTGAACATCTGCTACCTTTTTTTTCTCAGAATTTCCTTCTAATTTGTAAGTCATGTGTCCATGACTTAACTTGCTATGATATTGTCCTTATCCAGACATACTGCTTCAAAATATGAATTTGGGGGTCCACAATTCTGTTTATAGTGCTATATGACCTACAAAATGGAGTATAGCTACTTGAGAAGCAAAGAATGTATGCACAACATAGAATATAACTTGGTGAGTAACTCATCTATTGAATTTTTAAGAACTGAAAAGAGATATGGAAAGTTAACCCAAGACATTGTGATTTCTAAATTACAATGAAAGCTATACTAGTAACTGCTGAGAGGATATGGAGAAAATATATACCAAACATAGATATTAGAGAGAATTTAATAGACTATCTTTAATTTTAATTTTATCACATATTTTTGTTTTGTTTATATTATGTGTGTGTGTGTGTGTGTGTGTGTGTGTGTGTGTGTGTGTGTGTGTATCAGAAAGCACTGTGTAGGCCTATGGCAGCCCAATGGTCACTTCATGAATCAACCTGGATTGCTCCTACCTCCTTTTTGCTTCTTTCTGGGATTTCCCAGGCTCTACCTTCCAGAGCTGGAAATGCAGGCCATCACCATTTTTACCTGGCATTTTTATGTGGGATCTGAGATCTGAACTCAGTTCCTTCTGCTGGTGAGATAGAGTCTTACCTGAGACATCTCTCCAACCCTTTAATTTTATTTCTATTTATTTTAATGTATAGATCAATGGTTTCTTAAAAGGAGCTATAAAGATCCAGGTAATTTAATATTTATGCAAGACAATATCAATTCATTTCTTCTCAATAGCTTCCCATGGAGCTATTTTTGCAATAATTATTCTATCATCAGATGAGTAGTACACTGAAAACTCTGATTTGAAAGAATTAGGTGGATCTATTCAGGCTCCCCAGAGGATTTATTACTGAATTTCACCTACCAAAAGAGCCTTGAGCCTTGTAGGCCAGGGAGATGGTTTTGCAGGTAAAAGAGTTTGTTACAAAAGCCTGGTGACCAAAGTATGATCCATGGTGTGTGTGTGTGTGTGTGTGTGTGTGTGTGTGTGTGTGTGTAGTGGCTAGTACCTGTAATACTAATACCACTGTGGTGAAATAGAAAATAGAAGTCAGAAACAGAAAAATCAACAGAAATTTTGAATATACAGCACAGTGGCAGAAACAACAAAAGATATCCTGCCCAAAACGAGCTGGAAGGAGAGAACTGACAACCAGAAATTTGTCTTCTGAGATCTATCTATGTAATATAGCACATGCTACTCTCTCTCTCTTTCTCCCTCTCTTTCTCTCTCTCAATAAATAAACAAATAAATCTTGGTTTAAAAAAAGCCTTGTATTAGTTACTTTTTTGTTACTCTAAAAAGATACCTGACAAAAGCTACACAAGGAAGGAAGGTTAATTTTGACCCACAGTTCAAAGTCATAATCTATCATGGCAGAGACATCATGGTAGAAAGGGTTTAAAGCAGCTGGCTACATTGTAACCAGTTAGGAAGCAGAGAGTGATGAGTGCTGGTGCTCAGCTTTGCTTTTTCTAATCTTTTCAGTTCAAGGCATGAGCCTATGGATTGATTCTCTGCTCAAGGAATGATACTGCACCCATTTATGATGGGTCTTCCATCCTTGATTAATGCAACCTATATAATCCCTCATAGATTCTATGGTGATTTCTAAATCACATCATGCTGATAATTAAGATTAACTATCACAAGCTTCATTTTAAATATGTATAATATTGAAAATCTAGCAGATGAAGTAGACAATAATGTAAAGGGGGACAGCTCATATATGGTGAGAAAAAATGTCAGAGCTTTACAAATTTTATACAAAGTAAAAACAAAAATTATCTTCATGTTTTATTAGTTGGGGGTGAGGATTGGAACTTCAGGTACTAAATTCAGTACGTCAGTAACAGAGAAATATTAAAAATAAGTATCCCACATTACATGATGACATAGCATTATTTGTTAGTTCCTTTGTGTTTTAATTTTTTTAATATAGAAAGAATGAGAAAATAGGCCTCCATCAAGGAATGCAAGTAAGTAATGTGACACCTGGTTAAGTTCACAGACGTTCATTCCTGATCATGTACAACTGAGGGAGTATGATCTCACCAGAAGGGGAGGGCATATAGTCCGGCAGATAAAAAGTAATCATTTTGCAAATGGGTGATTGACCCCTCCCTCACTGAGGTTTCCTACATTTATTACATCTACCCTTCAATGTGCTCTTATAACAAGACTCCAGTTTAACAGCTTTTTATCTCTGACCAGGGGGTGACATACAGTGCCCATCAGGATGGAGTGAAGGGCATTGCAGGAGCAGCAAAACTGCAACAGAAAATCAACAAACCACAATCCAGAACTTCAGAGACTCTATATCAACCACATAGAACTAGGCAAGCCTAATCTCTCCCCATTCTGAAGCTCAGGGACATTTGTGAAAGAGGGGGCGGTAAGAGTGTAAGAGCAAAAGGATGGGAGGAGCAAGGATGTGCAAGATTCTCCACACTAGTTAGGGCCAAAGCAATCATAATAGGACTTTGCATGCCCTGTGCAATGTCCAACACACTAGTGACCTCACAAAGTCTAGCATCAGCTAAAGGCACCAAGATCCTTGGAGGCAAGGGATTGACAGCCACAGTAGTGTTTCTATGCTTAAGGGGAACACGAGAAAGGGTTCAGGGAAATGCCACTGGGTCCTTGTGCGTCATCGGAGAGGAGCACCCAGAGGAGAGTTAGGCATACACAATAAAGGACTCTCTGGGAATTGGGGGGGAGGCACTGGGGGATGGGAAGGGAGAGGAGGGGGAACAGGGGTCTCGGGGGGAGGAGGAGGGAGGGAGGGAACTGGTGTACCTATTAAGTTTGTATGAGTGGAAATAATAAAAAATGTAAAAAAAATTAAAATAAAAATAAGTTAGTGAAAAAAAAGAAAGAATGAAAGCGTTCAAACAAATAATAGATGAGTTATGAAGGTAAAAGTATTCAGGTAATGAAATATATTATGTGCTTTATCTTGATTCATGAGACATCACAAAAGGATGTCTATGTTACTCAACACCTTCCTTAAAGGTGATTTTGTAAGAAATATTTCAAATATTTTAGTAATCTTTTTAGGCTTTTGAAAATTATAAAGCAAGAAATCATACCACTTTGCTGGATATTGTTGAGTTTGTTTTAACTCTTCAGATCTAGGAATGTAATCAAAGGGGTCAGTGTGTAAATCCTTCTGAGTTTTATCTCACTCCAGTGGAAAGAGCTAAGCAAATGCCTAACCTTCTCTAAAATCATACAGGGAGTGGATATGACCTAAATACATTATTTGCATGTGTGAAAATGTCCCAATGGAACCCCTTACTTTACACAATTAAAGTAGCCTAATAAAATTTTTAAAAGCAAATTCTCTCTGTCAACTCAGGTAATGAGTTTTTATTGAGTGTTTCTTGACCCCACTCTTTCATGCAATTCCTCACTTGGTGATTTTAAGAACTAAATTGATGGCCACACTTCTAGGATTGATCTAGTAAAAAGTAATTTGACCTCATGTTTGATCTATAAAGCATTTTGTTTTCTTCATTAGAAGCCCTGAAAGTTTTCACTGCTTTAACCATACTCCCTTTGGAGAGAGGAATGAAAGGAGAGAACTAGGAAATTGCTGTTTCAACAGCCAGGCTTAAATGGTTTCATTTGAAAGGATGATAAGATGGGTTGAGATAAAAGAGGATAAATTGTCTGTATAGCTTGTAGCTGCTTGTGTCTGGCTGATCTCTTTTAAATGTAGGTTTTATAATTTTTTTAGTGTTTGTGTGGTGCTGAGGAGAGAGCTCAGGATCTTCAACATGCAAGATGAGGACTCTAGCATTGACTTATACTCTTAGCCCCCAAACCTAGATTTGCCACATATACATATATATGTGTGTTTGTGTGTGTGTGTGTGTATATATATATATATATATATAATCAAAGAGAGTTCATATCCAAAGTAATTCTGAGTCCACGCAGAAACAGGTAGCCAGAGTGGGGCATGGAACCAGGCTGATCATAAGGATTGTGTCATCTCAAATGATTTTTTTGGAAGTGACTTCATAGGTCTAATCCTTTAGGGAACCTCAGGTAGATACATTAATCATTACTTCATATTTTGACTGCTCTAGGATTGATCTACATAATAACTGAAGACCAGAACTATGCAAAAATAACTTACTCATTCATGGTCGAGATTTTCATGAAGTGAAACACAAAACGAATAAGCTTTAATGGGTGAATGTCCGATAGACATTGTTAGAAAAGATCTAGAGGTTTTGGAGACATCTATGATTCCTATATTTTTTAATTTCAGTTTTTCAGAGTATTTTATTTATTTATGAGGTAACAGAGAAAGAGAGCTTTGTTTCCTTTATATACTGTATCTAGCTAATCAGGAAATATTGTAGTATCTTTGGTATCTGGGCACTTCTTATATTCACCACCAGTATCCTGGTTCTTCAGTATCCCCATCTGCAATGATCTTGCTACTGGTAGTATCCTTGCTTTCCTCTTTCCTGAAAGTTTTTTCTTTTTTTATGTCTTTCTACATTTATTTTTTTTTAATTTTTAAATTATTTCTTATAATTCTTTTTTTATTTATAGTGTATTTTTTTCCACTCAAACAAACTTGACAGGTACCCTATTCCTCTCCCTCTCTCCACCCTTCCCTGGAACCCCTTGCTCGCTCCACCCTTTTCCTCTTCCTTCCTCCCCTCCCTTCCTTCCTTCCACTGCCCCCCCCCCCATTCCTGGAGCATCCTTTAGTGTGCATGTCAAACTTCCCTCTGGGTCCTCCTCTCTGATGAGGTGTAAGGACTCAGTAGCATTGCCTGAAAGCTAACTTTTCAAGATGATGAATATATCTCCAGTACTATAGGTTCACTGGGTTCTAGCCAAAATCCTGACATGTCCAAAAGACCCCAGGTATTGAGTTACTGCATCATGTAGTGACCCTTCCCTCCTGGGCAAAACAGCCCCATTTGATAAAAAAGTTTCTCCAGGCACATAGGTGCTCTTCTCTTTACTGGAGACGAGCCCTGGGGCTTCTCTCTCCTGTATGTGTTCCTGCAGGCAGGCTCTGGATCCCCCGCACATTCTTCAAATAACTGCACCTTTTCTCTTATAGGGTAAAATCCAGAATGTCTGTTACCTCGCCCACATCCCTAATGCCCCCCTTGTTGTACTGTACATAAACTGAGAGAGAACGACAACCCGCTGTTGTTCAGTCCATTAGTGTGCCACTCTGCTCTTGCAATATGTTTCTTGCATGCATAAGGTCTGTGGTCTTTGCTCATGGGGAACATCAGAGGGGGTCCTTAACAAGTCCCCCTTCACCAGGTAATGTCTCTTAAATTCTTGAAGAGTAGCTGATGCTAATTATAATAACAAAAATACAATCCTAAATGGTGTAATGACGAATTTGGAAATGCCAAGAAAGCAAAATTCCTAAAAATTCCTGATGGCCAAAGTCCAAAATGTTGAAATCCTTACAATACAAATCCCCCAAATCGCGACTCTCATTGATTAAAACAAGGTGTTATAGAAGGGATAGGAAACCATATTTGGTGAATGAATTAATGTATTTTTGTTGTATGCCCAGTAGTTATATCAGATTAGGCAGAAGGAATATCAAGAAACACATTGAAATGTTATTTTGGTTGTGTCTGTGACAGTGCTTGCAGAGGAAATTACTATATGAGTCTGAGTTAGAATAGATGGAAAAGATTGACCAAGTAGAAAATGAATGTGAAAATTTTTCTCCCAAGGCAACCATGTCTAAAACAAGGAGGGGAACAGCTATTCATCATCATTGCAATACAACAAAGTATACTTAATTATTGTGGAAATTGACTGTTTTCCATGAACTACTCTGGGCCAATTGCCCATAATCTCTCTCTAATACAGATTTTTTTCATATATTGTTTTCTTTTAAGTGTTTGTTTTGTTCTTTATCATTTTGTTGTTTCTGTCTCCATTACTTCTAATTGTCAGCATTATTTTTCTAGTTTGCTAACACTATGCATCTCATCGTTGAATTAGTTTCTGTAATGGAGGTTTAAGTTGTTGAAAGACTTTCAGAATGTTTCAAAAATATGTGGTTTTTTTTGCAACTTTCAATCTGTAAAATTTCATTAGCCCACAGTGCTGACCTGTATATAGACATCATGTATGGATATATATCAATATCAGAACTTTAATAAAGGAACAAATGTTCATTTTATGTAATTGCACTTGTAAAACTTAAAAATTCTTGAAATTTCAGCTCTGAGTGACTGCATATGATATGGTTTATAATTACTGTCTTCAAAAAGATTAGGTTGTCTAGTATGATCCTATAATATTATGGATGTCTATAGTCTCAAACCTGACTGCACATAATCAACAACCACAGTGATATAAGTTTATGCATTTTATTTTTTGACCTTTGTTTTCATGAATCTTCTTGTAAGTTAAACCCATCAGACTGTCATAAGTGTATCTGGTGTTTATGCTTTTTTTTATTTCTTCCACTCATATAAAGTTGATAGGTACCCCATTCCCTTCCCTCCCTCCACCCTTCCCTAGTTCTCCTTACTCCCTCTCCCTCTTTCCCCTTCCTTTCCTCACTCCCTCCTCTTCTACCAGTGTCCCCTCCACCCCCCATTCCTGGAGCATCCTTTAGTGTGCATGTCAAACTTCCCTCTGGGTCCTCCTCTCTGATGAGGTGTAAGGACTCAGTAGCTTTGCCTAGAGCTCTTTTTTGTGTTCCCCTTTAGTATAGGAACACTACTGTGGCTGTTAATCTTGCCTCTAGGGTTCCTAGTGCCTGTGGTCCATGCTAGCCTTTGGGGGGTCAATAATATGTTGGTAATTGTGCAGATCATGCAAAGTCCTATTATGATTACTTCAGCCCTAACTTGTATGTAGTATCTTACATATCATTGCTTCTCCCCATCTTTAGGCTCTTACAATCTTACTGTTCCTTCTTCCGCAAATTTCCCTGGGCTTTAGGATGGGGAGAGATTAGGCTGGCCTGGTTCCAGGTGGTTGATATAAAGTCTCTGATTTTCTGAATTGTGATTTGTTGTTTTTTTTCCAGTTTTGCTGCTCCTGCACCGCCTTTGGCTCCATCCTGATGGGTACTGGATGTCACCCCCTCTTAGGACAGCTTTCATTGTGTCCCAAAGATTTTGTTAGGTTGTATTTTCATTATCGTTCACTTCCGGGAAATCTTGAATTTCCCTTGTAATTTCTTCCCGAATCCAATTCTCATCCTGCATCATAGTGTTTAGTTTCCAGGAGTTAGTGTATTTTCTGTT
Source organism: Typhlomys cinereus (assembly GCA_023101885.1). Lineage (NCBI taxonomy): Eukaryota > Metazoa > Chordata > Mammalia > Rodentia > Platacanthomyidae > Typhlomys > Typhlomys cinereus. Next base: position 1,664,907 of record JALPQD010000387.1, on the reverse strand, counting down.
GTTTATTGTGTTGTGGATGTCAAGCTTTAGACCATGATGGTCTGATATAGGGTACAGGCTAGAATTTCAACTTTCCTGTATATGTGGAGATTCATTTTGTGGCGCAATATGTGATCTATTTTGGAGAAAGTTCTGTGTGCTGCTGAGAAAAATGTGTATTCTTTGGTGCGTGGATGATATGTTTGATAGAGATCTGTAAGGTCTATTTCCGTAAGGGTTTGATTAAGTTCCAAAGTATCTCTGTTCAGTTTTTGACCTGTTGATCTATCCCATGTTGAGAGGGCGGTGTTGAAATCCCCAAGAATTATCGTTTTGGGATTGATTTCTTGCTTTACATGTTGTAGGGTTTGCTTAATGAATGTGGAGGGGCCCGTATTAGGTGGATATATGTTCAGTATTGTGAAATCTTCCTGATGAATTGTACTTGTGACTAAAATGTAGTATCCATCTATGTCTCTTATGATTTTTTTTTGGTTTGAAGTCCACTTTGTCCAATAGCATAATGGCTACCCCTGTCTGTTTTATGGTTCCATTAGCTTGCAGAATTTTTGAGCAACCTTTTATTTTTAGGATGTGCCTATCTTTTGTGGTGAGATGGGTTTCCTGAAGGCAGCAGATTGATGGGCTGTGATTTTTAATCCAAGTTTGTAATCTGTATCTCTTGATTGGTGAGTTAATTACGTTGACATTTAATGTTATAATGGAGAAATTTTTTTTATTTCCAGGCATTTTTTATGTTTAGTGGCTTTTGTAAGTGTATTATTTGGCTTTTAGGTTTTGGTGGTATTATACTTCCCTTCTGTCCTCCTGTATATGCTTGTTTTTTTTTTTTTTTCAAGCTTGAGTATCATTTGTAGCATTTTTTGAAGGCCTGGTTTGGTAGACATGTTAGCTTTCAAGTTGTCTTTGTGCTGGAAAACTTTTCTTTCTCGCTGTATCATGACGGATAGTTTTGCCAGGTATGTCAGCCTGGGTTGACATTTTTGCTCATTTAATACTTGAAGTACGTCTCTCCAAGCTCCTCTTGCTTTTACTGTTTCCACTGAGAAGTCATTTGTTATTTTAGTAGGTTTACCTTTAAAAGTGACTTGTTTTTTTTTTTCCCTTGAAGCTCTCAGCACCTTTTCTTTGTCTTGAATGTGGAATGTTTTGACTATTATTTGCCATGGCAAGTTTCTATTTTGGTCATATCTGTTTGCAGTGTGTGCCTCTTGTGTTTGGAAGGGCCTCTCATTCTTTAGATGAGGGAAGTTTTCCTTGATGATAATTTGAAAAATTTCCTCATTTATGGTATTTTGGGATTCTTGCTCTGATATTCCATGAATGCACATGTTAAGCTTCTTCAGGGTGTCCCATAACTCTTGAATATTTCTCTCAAGTATCTTTTTGGCTTTAACAACCTCTTCCATTGAGCTGGTTAATACTCTCACTTTGTCTTCAAGATCTGAAATTCTATTTTCTGCTTTGTTAGTTCTGCTGTAAGACTCTCTGTTGAGTTCTGGGTTGAAGATAACTTGTCTTTTAGTTCAATTTTAAACTCTGCCTGAGGCTGTTTTAACTGTACTATGCCTGTTTCTGTTTCTTGAACTGTTTTTCTCAACTCCTTCAAGTGTCTGTTGTGTTCCTGCTCAAAGTGGTTGATGCGGTTATTTAACTCCTCCCGATTTTTCCTCTTTCATAGTATTGATCATGGTAATGATCATGCTTTGAAAATCGTTATCCTGGTACTGGCTTTCTTGGATATTTTCTGTGAATTTGTTTTGGTTTGAATCTATCATTATGGGGTTAATTCTTTCGGTGGGAGATTTGTCTTCTTGGATTTTTTTTTCTCATGGATCTGAGTTTTGACTTGGGCATTGTTGTTTTGTCTCTTAAGACCTTTCAGATTCTGTGTGTTTTTGAATGACTGATCTAGTTGGTATTACTACTCTTGGGAAGTTATTACTAGTGTTTGCCTTTGAGTTGGGTACGTTTGTCTGTTATTATTTCCTGAGATGCAGGGTGCTCAGGAGAGTTCAGGGCAGGCGGACGGGTGGGTAGACAAGCAAAGGGTGGTGTTTATGCTTTTGAAACTGCTATTCTTGCCAATTTTACTGTGTAATCTCCTCTGAAGTATTCTGTTATATTTCTGCATTTCTTAAATAAATTAGTATAGAATATTGTCTTTTAAGGATTTTGAAAATTATCTTTCCACAGTTATTTCTCAGGGCCTTGTTTGTAGAAATGATAGACTTTAGAGATTTTATCATTTAGTATGTATGACATTCAAGGTTGAGTTTTCATTTCCTTCTTCATCTTTACTTGGCATTCTCCCTGTGTGTACTCCAAATCTTCCCTCTTGAAACTTGTTTTCTTTTAAACATTCACTGAACGTGTGTTATGGTTAGTATTAATTGTTGACATGACACCCAGGAGGGAAGTCTCCCAGCCCTCCTGAAATTGTTCTTCTAGATTAAGACTGGCCTCTAGGTATGCCAGTGAGTGATAGTCTATTTTGTTAATTGATAAGGGACAACATAGTCCATTCCTTGAGCTTAGCATCCTGGTGGATATAAAATGTGGAAGGCTAGTATGCATGTATTTCTCTCTCTCTCTCTCTCTCTCTCTCTCTCTCTCTTTCTCTCTGCTTCTGAATGTGGCTGCAATGTGAATACCTGCTTCAATCTCCTATTCCTGTGACTTCCTGCCATGATGACATGTAATCTGTAGCTATGAACTAAATAAACCAGTTTCCCTTTTAAATGCTTTTGTTGGAGTAGTTATCATAGCAACTGGAAAGGAATCTAAAACAACATAGTTCTGTTTTGTATGAGGACATTTTCATACAGACCTATATTTTACATTGAATATATTTGCCACCATAACATTCTGTTTTATCCCATTTCCTCTCTCCTTTCTCGTTAGTCCTCTTTGTTACCCTGATGGTTCCACTCTTTCACTTCTACTCTCATACCATATATTCATGTATGATCTTATGTAGCCTTATAAAAATTAGGAAGCACATATGAGAAGAAACATATTTTTCTGAGATTGACTTTATTCACTTAGTATGATCTCCAGTTGTATCCATTTTTTGCAGACAGTATAACTTTGATCTTTTTTATTTGTGAACAAAAAGTTGACTGTGTACATATACATCCATATTCTTTGTCTATTCTGCAGTTGTTTTTGGATATCTAGATTGTTTCCATGGCTTATTGTGAAGAGTACAACAGCAAGGAATAATAATGTGTTTTTCATGAATTTTGCAGTTTGTCTGCTTTGCTGATGATAAATCTACAACTAAAGGGCTTGAAGAAACAACTGGTTTTATTTTCTCTTACGATTGTCCAATTATAGTTCCTTATCTAGCTTGGTAGGTGAGCCAACACCAACACTACGAGCCAAGAGAAATGGTTTTACCATGTCTATATATACATAGGACCACCTATCTGGCCAAGTATTAGCAAAAGATATCAACCTCCCCAACTAGCTTCCTCCATGTTATTAACCCATATGAGACTAGCCTCACCCACCATGGACTGGGCCTCCCTATTAATAAATTTCCTGCAGGCTTGCTCTACCAATTTTTACAAATGTGCCCAGGGCTCCAAGCCTTCAACTGTCCAATTGACACCAGTATCTAACTCTGACAGTGAGTATAGTCCAAACCTATATGAAAATCTATGGCTTATTTCTCTAATTAAATATGGTATATCCTTGTACTATTTTTTGTCACTAAAATGTCATAAGAATACTGTCTGAATTCTGAGTACAGACTACAAGAGGCCTTACAGTTTCTATACTTTCAATGGTATTGAGAGAAGTCTGTGCTGAATACCTAGAGAGTGACCTTAGTGAGTTCTGCCTTTACCAAATCTTTGGGAGAGCAGAAATGTTGAGATTCCTTCCCAGAAAAACTTCTTAGAGCCTCAAGTATAATTCAGGATAAGAATAGCATACTCTAAGATTTATTTGGCACTCAGTGAAGAGAAGACTCAACACATTTCTAAAGATTTAAGATTTTCTTTAAGAACCTTAAACCTGAAAGACTAATGAGAATATTTTCTCATGAAAACTGGCATCTTTGGGCTCATACCTTCAGTTACTTTCAGATTTAATGTTAAACCTGACCTCAAGAGACTGAGTTCAACCACAGTTACATTATTCTTGTAGGAGCTAGTAACTGGTCTACCTCTATGGTGGGCCTTCCTAATTTAGAAATTTCACATACTAAAATCTCAATAAAACTGCACTGCCTCATTTTTATTTTTTTGGCTCAGAGCATTCCTCTCTATCCTTCTACCATTATCTCACCATCATTCTTACTAAATTCCTGGAGCAAGAGAAGTAGATGAGCTATAGCAAATAGAACTCTCAAAATATACAAGTTGTTACCAAGAGATACATAATTTATGAAATATGAATCTTAATTCTATTTACTTTATATGATTAAAATTATATTTTTCATTAAAGGGATGAAGGAAAACAATGAAAATTAATACGCTTAGACTTTGTCACACATCAAGCCATCCCGAAACTTGCTACTTTCTATGAAAATTGTTTATTGACTCAAACTTCTAAATTTCAAAATATTTGTGTTTGACTTAGCATGACTGGTTCATCATACTGACTGACCTGTCTCTTATGGTCATTCTCCAGGTGTTTAGCACAGACTTCTTTTTAAATTAATTAATTAATTATTTATTTTCCCAATCAGACAAACTTAATAGGTACCCCAGTCCCCTCCCTCCCTCGACAGACTTCTTTCTATACCGCTGAAAGCATAGAAGCTGTAAGGCCTCTTTTAGTCTGTACTCAGAACCCAGACTGTATTCTCATGATATTTTAGTGACAAAAAATAGTACAAGGATATCCCATCTTTAAGAAATAGGGAAATAAGCCATAGATCCTCATGAAAATATCTAGTACCTGTACATTTCGATTTGCTCAAAAACCTGCCTAAGTCTTATAGACAAGGCAAAGCTAGATAAGACAGGAAATATAAGGTATATTAAGAAAATATGGGAGACAGTAGAATGATTTGAGTGGGGAATTGCCATGACTAAGGGTATATGTTAGAAATAATATGCTGATTCTTAAATGGAGAATGGATTAGAACAAGCCACTATTGTTTAGAAATTTGCTCAGACATTCCTACTTACCCAAGCAAATGGGGACTTGATCCATTGCAATGACTGTGAAGATTAAGAAGGGGCTTAATCTCTCCCCATCTTGAAGCTCAGGAAAATTTGCGGAAGAGGGGGCAGTAAGAGTGTAAGAGCAAAAGGATGGGAGGAGCAATGATATGTAAGATACTCCATACTAGTTATGGCTGAAGCAATCATAATTGGACTTTGCATGCCCTGCACATTGTCCAACACACTGTTGACCTCACAAAGTCTAGCATCTGCTAAAGGCACCAAGGTCCTTGGAGGCAAAGGATTGGCAGTCACAGCAGTGTTCCTATACCTAAGGGGAACACGGGAAAGGGTTCAGGGAAAGGCCACTGGGTCCTTGTACGTCATCGGAGAGGAGGGCCCAGAGGAAAATCAGGCATGCACAAGAAAGGACTCTCTGGGAATTGGGGTGGGAGTCTCTGGGGGATGGAGAGGGAGGGAGGTGGGGAGGGGAAGCAAGGGGTACCGGGGGGGGGGGGGGGGAAGGAGGGAGGGAACTGGTGTACCTATTAAGTTTGTATGAGCTGAAATAATAAAAAAAAAAAGAAGGGGGATGACAGGACCCAGGAGGGCATTAGTGCAGATGGTAGCAATACAAGTGGGCAAATAAATGAAATAATAACAGTGAAATTTGAAACTCTAATTTTTGGTTATAATTTTCTCTTATTTTCCTTCTAAGACCTTTCAGGCCCTGTGCTGATATTTGAATGCTTTAGCAAATTTTTATTATTAAGTAATATTGCCTCTTAAGTGGTCCAATTATATTGATATTATTGTGTATTTAATGTATCATGAATAAGGCAGGGTGCTTAAACAAAATCAACAATAATATACCTTGTCCTCTTGTGTGAAGCTGAAAATAGATATGTCTTCTTCTTGGTAGTATTTCAAATTAAATTGAAAATTCCTAATTTCCTAAACTAACAAAAATAACTGGCTTTCTTCTAATGTTTCAGCTTCTCAATAAGCTAATAATATTCACTGATAAGATTGTTTCTGGTTCATTTAATTTTTCATGAGTTTTCTGTTGTTGCTCTGGTTTTTTTTTGTTATGTTTTGTTTTGTTTTTGAGACAAGGCATCATCTAGCCCAGGTTATTCTAAATCTGCTACATAGCAGAAGACAATGTTGAGCTACTGATCCTCTTTCTGCCACCTCACAAGTGCTGAAATTATAGGCATATTCCAACTCTGGCTTTTCATGGTTTTTAAAACTTAAACTTAATACCTTCTTTATTTCTTGTGGAACTACATATTTATATTTACAATCAGAATGATACTGTTTGTATTGGGTCACAATTTGTATTTGTATAGTGTCACTACCTTCATTACCTAGGGTGTTCTGCATAATGACTTGTTACCATTCTCTCCTTATGTGGTTTTCTACTACAATACAACTTTGGGAGATAACACAAGTATGGTCTGTAACCCTAGGATTGCATTTTACTGTCCTCAAGATATTTTGTACTCCTCTTTTGGGCTTCATTTTTGTCTAATAGGAAAGTATAGATACATGAAAACTACTGCCAAAAAGGCAATAGATATTTGTTGGACAGTCCTGCCTTCTGTCAGAGTACTTGACTAAAGCCAGGGTGAATTCCATATGGTGTATAGAGCTGTCAACTATTTCTCATGTAGACTTTTTGTCCATTTTAAGTGACACTAGTGTCACCTTTGATTTTTTTCATATTTGTCATTGTAAAAGGAAAGTGGCAGCTTGAAGATACTGGTTTCAGGGAAGGGGTAGATTCTGTGAGGTCCATTATCTTTCTATGTGCTAGTGTATCAAGTGTATATCTACCAGGAAACACAAAAGCAATGTCTGTTCAAGTTGAGTGGAGACAGAAGTTTCACCTTCAAACAATAATTTTATCTCATTCCAAACTTGAAATAAATCTTAGTAATGCCCTCAGTCCTCACAACAAATTAGCTCACATTAGAAAGCCAACTAAATATAAAACAGCTGTGTGCACATCATTCTGCTTGATCGTACATTTCAGTCCATAATACAAGTAGCCTTGTATGCATACTGAATAATCCATACCCAGAGGGTTGTTTAGATGGTTGCTGATAGATTTATATTTTATTGATTGAAAAAGTTTGAGAAAAGTAGCTCCCCAAACTACAGTAATGAGAAACAACCATAATGTTGTGCATCAATGATTATTGTGCTACAAAGAAAAGTTTCCTTCCTAGGCCTGATTTACTATGGTTGTAAAATGTATGTTGACTTCAAATGGACAAATCAAGGATTAGTGGTTTAGGATAAAGTCACAAATTATACTGAGGATTGGAGAGAAATATTTCCAACTGCAACTTTATTTAAAAGCTAATCAGATCATTTCTGGGTTGTCATGACTGGAAGACTTGCATCCTGAATCTACGAAAGAAGTCCTTGAGCTTAGATGACAACACACTCATAAAAAGGGTTAAGAGTAAAGTGTTTAGTTATGGAAGAAAATGATCATGTCCTCATCACCTGTGTTTCCTGCTGCTGTGTTTGTATAGAGGCCTAACAAATGTTCATTTATACCAAGCAAGCAATTGATTGGAATAAAGATGAAGCATTTGAGAAAAAGAATCCTCAATGGAATGTCCTAATGATAAATCACTGTTTTAAAAACTTTGATGTGAAAATTATACCATGGTTTTCAAAATTTCAAAAAAATTCTCTGATTCAGTTTTTCTATCTGTAAAATGGAGCTGTCAATGTATGAAAGACACTTATAATAATATCAGATACTCATTTTTATTTTTTATTCTCTTAGCATTACATACATGAATATAGTGAATTTATATTTTCACACCTTAATCCTCAATCCTATATCACTTCTTTTCCCATAACAACCTTTCTTCTTCCCTACCTGCCTCCCTCCTGTTTTCATGTCTCTTGGTACATGTAACTCATGTACTCATCTGCGTTGACTTTGATGGCATGTGCCTGAGCACTGAATTATGTATTGCTACTATGTGACACTTGTAAGCATGAAATACATAACAGTTATCATGATGATTCTTCAACATCTCATTTAAACTGCTAAATTAAGAGATTCAAGTCAGGAAAACAGAAAACAACTCTGAGCATCTGAAATTCACCAAATTTCAACTACTGTTAATAAAAATGATCCTGACAGATCAATGGAAATGGTGTAACAATGCAAAATCAGCCAAAGAAGGAGTTGGGCTGTGAGCCCCAAAGGAGAAATAAATGTAGCAGAATGTCAAAATCACCTAGAAGACATGGAACCATGTCTTACATTAAGGGAGTTCTGGAGATAAAGAAGAGGGTAAGAAATAAGATTATTTCACTCTCTTGGTCTCCAATACCTTATTAGTTGCTTGCATTACTCAAAACCTAGGTGAATAATTAACTTCAGAACTGCCACCTGTAGGAGTCAGCCCTTTCCACTTATGTAGAGCAGAGCAGGGTAACTGACAGGAATGGATTGAGAGCCAGTAGGTCAAGGATATTGTATATTCTCTTGAATTATTGCATTAGAAATCTCTCTTTCTAAGTGGATGGTACATTTCTGCAGCAAGAAAACACAGCTATAATCTGCTTCTGTATCCAGGATCCTTTATCCTTGTCAACACTCTGCTTTGGACATTATGGATATTCAGGTGTAAAGACTGGTGAAAATTTTCACATGACTGAATGTATTGGAGTCTTAAATATATTTTTTCTATGTGAACAAAAGATATTAGTCTATTATGTCTCTTGCTCTTAGGCAAGAAACAATGATGACTGCATACTAACAAAACAGCTAAGAATAGGCAATATATGCAAATGTGCTGCTTAAAGGCTTTTACTTAGAAATCCTATTTATTTGTAGAGTGCCCTAATATGCTCAGAGAAAAGCCAGCCCTTTACTTCTGAAATAAAACTCAACAAATTGATGTGTCAAGGACAAAAGTCCAGTGAATAGCTTTGTACTTGTTACTTTATAGCAAATAAATACATTTTCTATGGTGACTAAGTACACACACACCCTTTTAAACACACACACACACACACACACACGCATACACACACACACACGGCAAAAAATAAGTATTCTTTTTTCCATTTTTGTAAGTATTCCTATCCTTATTTCTCTAATTCACCAATGAATTGTAATCAGCAGCTTAAAAACCACTGGCCTAGTAAAATTACACCCTTGAAAAATATCGGAAGTATATAGCATCACAAATTTCCATCCTCCTAAACAGTGATACAAATTATATCAGAACACCTTCTCCTTTCTACTAGTAATGCTGATAAACCAAAATTACAAAGTGTCCTATGGTGTTTTTCCTCTGGGAACTGTTTAACGTTATTTTACACTTCAATCTAAGGAGGATGTACTGTAACAAATTGAAATATCCCATCCTGGAGGAAGTCAAAACAAGTAAACATCTGTTGAGCTCAAAAGTCCCTGAAACTAACAAGTTTGCAAGGGACAGGCTACCTCCTGGATATGGAAAAGCAGTAAACAGCAGCCACAGGAGGAGACTTTCCTGCCAGCCAAGCAGATGAAAGGAGAGGAATTCTAGTCAGTTGGAAGACTCCAGAGCAGTTAATCAGGAAGAGACTGCTGAGAAGGCCTGTCAAGAGTCAAGAGTCAGAGAAAGAGAGAGACCCTACAGCAGCCAAGAAGTCTGGAAGAGACTGCTGAGCAAGTCAGTCAAGAAGTCAGAAATAGTTACCCTGGAGCAGTGAAGAAGTCAGAAACCCGAGTGGTTAAGACATGTGGGAAAGGTCAGCAAGCAGTTCAACAGTCTGATGGAGACTCTGAACAGTTCAGAAACCTTTAGGAGACTGTCCTAACAAATCATACAGCAGAGAACTTGAAGGTCACAGTTTCCATGAATCTCACCCATGATAGGGGAAGACTTTCTGGTTATATAGTTGCCTTTGGGTTGTTCCTGTTCTGTTAAGTAACTACCACTACTCCTGTAAGTAACTCTAGTAAACTCATTTATTCTTACTTTGGACCTTGGGGTAATCATTACTTTGGTTTGCTGTCCAACTTCTGTCTAGGGTGGAAAGAGGCTGTGTGGTGTCTTCTCAGGAAAAATATTCACACAGCACAAAGTCTATTAAGACAGCAATTTTCTCACATCTAAACACCATTCATAAACAATTTGGTCAGGTGAAGAGTCTGTGCTTGAACTTAGTGAAGAAATCATGGAAAATTTAGCAGGCAACTCTGTTTTCTAACTTAATTTTTTTTAAAGTGTATTATCTATGGTCCTTTTATGGCCATCTTTCCTTGCTGCCGTCATGGTGCACATGAACGTCCTAGCCGATGCTCTCAAGAGCATCAACAATTCAGAGAAGAGAAGCAAGCGCCAGGTCTTTATCAGACCATGCTCCAAGGTCATCATCCGGTTTCTAACTGTGATGATGAAGCATGGTTACATTGGCGAATTTGAAATCATTGATGATCACAGAGCTGGGAAAATCGTTGTGAACCTCACTGGCAGACTAAACAAGTGTGGTGTGATCAGCCCCAGATTTGATGTGCAGCTCAAAGACCTAGAAAAGTGGCAGAACAACCTCCTCCCATCCCGTCAGTTTGGCTTCATTGTACTGACGACCTCAGTTGACATCATGGACCGCGAAGAAGCCAGATGGAAACACACGGGAGGGAAGATCCTGGGATTCTTTTTCTAAGGATATAAAAGGCCTCAGTGGAAAAAAGTGTATTATTTATGAGACAGACAAGGGACATGAGTACATATGGCAATAAGAACATCTTTTAGAAGTCTGTTTCTCCTACCATGTGGGCTACAGGGATCAAATTCAGGACTCACACTGACTCCTCTAGTTTACATTTCTTAGGATATAAAACTTTTTTTTAATTTTTTTATTATTATTATTTATTCAACTGTGGGTATGTGCGCGCACGTGTGTGTCTGTGTGTGTGTGTGTGTGTGTGTGTGTGTGTGTGTGTGTGTGTAGAACCACGGACGAATTCGCGAACCCCCATGGACACCTCCACGTCCTTCTGCCCTGGGATTCACAGGCTCCGCCCTACCAGGACCAGAAGCGCAGGCCGCCCCCGCTTCCGTCTGGCGTCTATACGTGGGATCTGGGATCCGAACTTGGGACCTTCCGCCTGCAAGGCGGAGGCTTAACCCCTGAGCCACTTCTCCAGCCCCAGGATATAAAACTTTTAACCCATCAATGTAGGGTCTGTACATTGCTTGTGATTAATCTAAGCAAATCTCAGCCAGGTTCAGATTGGCAAGTTATTCTTTATTCTGTTAGATCTTGAAACAAAAACTGAAGAGACTACCTAGAATTCTAGTCAGTGGAAAAGGATCTCAATACAATTTGGCAACACATTATTATTTTAAAAGAGACAGATTCTACTTTTGTCTGAACAAGGACTTGCCTTTTGAGTATAACTTCAGAGTTTCTGGTAGTTCAAATATCATGTTTTAAAGAAGTTCTGTTTTGGGCTGGAGAGGTGGCTCAGGGATTAAGCCTCCGCCTTGCAGGCGGAAGGTCCTGAGTTCGGATCCCAGATTCCACGTATAGACGCCAGGTGGAAGCGGGGGCGGCCTGCGCTTCTGGCCCTGGTAGGGCGGAGTCTGTGAATCCGGGGCAGAAGGAGGTGGAGGCGTCCATGGTGGTTCGCGAATTGTCCGTGGTTCTACACACACACACACACACACACACACACACACATGTGCACGCGCGCGCCACATACACATGCACATGCACACAGTTGAATAAATAATAATAATAAAAAAATTAAAAAAAAAAAAGAAGTTCTGTTTTTTCACCAACTTCGGGAATTCAATCTTGCTGTCTGAAAACAAAATAGTTTTGTTCCTTAAACACAGCTGGTAGATTTGAGAGTGTTACACATAATTGGCCATATGTCAAAAGATACATAGAGCATAATGCATGTTATGTGGCTTTGAGATACTTAATTAAATGAAGGATTCAGGAACACAAAGATAATATCTTGGAGATTTTCTCCTGAATTTTTCATGCAAATTTAGTGATGGATTTTTAGTGCTGAAATGAAATTACCCACTCCTTGTTGCTAGCCCAATTCACATAATAAATATAGTCATGCTAACCACAGTGTTGGAATGATATACAATTCACAGTAGACAAATTCATCCCATCGGCACATGCTCACTAGTTCCGCGACCTTTATTTGAATATAAAATTTGACATACTGTCTTCAAGACAAAGTCAACTCTGAAATAGTTATGCTTATGGAAAGAATGGATAAAGAGCATATGAATAATCTAAAAAATTTATTTCTGTCTTTGGAATCCAAATGCATACCCATGGACAGAGACCCTGCATAGCTTAGTATCTGGAGTTTCCTTCTAATTCTGGCTACTTCCTCTGACCCTCATTTTCTTCACCAGGAAAGTGAGAATAATAATAGAATATACCATATGGAATTGTTGCAAAGATTTAAAGAAATTATATTTGGAAAGGGACTTAGTTCAGTGCTCAGAACATAGAAAGTTGTCAGTAAACATTGCCAAAATAATAAACATGAATGGTATAATTAGAATGGTGATCATGTTCATGTAATAATCATCTCCAAGCTCAGCCTTGATCTTTTTAATTCCCCAGAGTGATTACTGGTAGCCTAAGAATATGGTATATCTCTGTGTATAAACTAGGGGCATTTTACCAATGGTTGAGCACATATCCATGTTGGAAAAAGATCAAGAAGAATCTGTTTCATTCATGCAGAATTGGCCTGAAAAACTGCATGTTCAGCAAATGACTTATCTTCCTTTCTTGAGAGTTACCTCATGGTAAGGCTGAATGACAAAGACATGGTACATCCAGTTCCTGCTGTATCTGTCTCAGTTTTTCAGTACCATTCTCTATATATGCGGTCACACTAAAAGTTGCAGAACATGAGTACACAGCTCCTGTGAGAAAAGTCCAGTGGTGAGAATCCAGAAGTACCATATGTGAAGATGATATAAAATCATATTTAGTCAGAACAAAACAAACTGTGATTGTCACCTCATGCAGCACTGTAAATGAAAAGACTATCAAAATCTATGAATTGTCCCTCAGCTCTCACACTATGCAGATGAGTTTCCTTCCCTTACTAAGAGAACAGAATCCAGGTTTGTTGACTTAAACACTGCTTCTCCATCCTTCCAGCCCAGCACTACAATATTAGCCCAAATGAATCTTGAGTAACCATTCATCAGAAGGTTGATAAGTGTATCTACTACACTGTGGACTTTCACAGGTGAATACATTGAAATAACCTAGGAGGAGTGACAAAGCATCTTATCTGCAAATCACTTCTGGTAGTGTTTAGGAAAGAGCACTTTGTGGGATCTTGACAAGAAATGGTCATCACTGTGCACTGAGCTGTCATGGGATATTCTATCTCAGGGTTGTAAACACAGTTATCTCAGGGGATATTGAAGCCATGTGATTTCCACACTTTTGACTGGCATTGGTTGCTCTTAGTGTGCAAGAAGTCTTGCTGTAGTGTGTAATGTTCCTCCTTTATAATAAAAAAAGTCATTGGAAGGAATTAAATGTGGCATTTTAAGTTGCATTTTAAACAGCTAAAATTTACATATAACTGAAAACTTGCTACAAATGAAAAAGTCATTTATATATTCTACATTAACACCCAAGTCAAACAAGGAAGTTAAAAAGTTCAGACAATAAATTCAGGTTAGAAATGATGAACTATTCCCCAAAAAGGTAAATTACCCAATGTCTTCCCTAAAATAGATATCATAACTACACTGATTATATATTCTTTTGAAAAACTTATGTTGAGATAATAAATGACAAAAGAGTTTGGCAATTTATTAAGTGGTAAACTCTAGCATATTAATTTAATGTGTGAATCATTTTCTGCTTATTGAATATGCATGTAATTTTGTTTCAAAATTTAATATGCATTTCTTTGAAATAAACGTAATAGACAGCATATTAATTTTTCTTATGCAATATGTAGGTGAGTCTAATATAATTTTTTAGAATATTGGAATAATCTTGCCTCAGCTTACATGAATTTGTAAAGTAATTCTTTTTTTCATTATTCTAAAAACATGAATGGCTTTTTTCATATTTTCTAATCATATTTCAAAATTAAATCCTTTCTTACTTAGCACATATGCTATCACCATGCCCTCTAGTACATTTTGCCCTAATGTTAGTCTCTGGTTTAATATGAGAATTATATCTACCGTTGATAGTATAATTTAGTATCTGTGACAATACCATCTGTTTGAATCTGAAGCTCTAATTCACTTCTATTATACTGAAATGAACATCTGTCTGTTAGGTTCTAGACTTGGAACCAGGGATTCATTCTGCATCTTCTTAATATAGTTATGTGATGATGGCAAACACACTATGTTTATTGGTATGATATCACGGCAATAGATCATTTGTAATTTCCCAAAGCTATCTACTCTTTTTAAAAAGCCCATATAATTTCTTTATCTTGTAACTAGACAAGCTTTTCTAAAATTTGCATGAAAATGAAATTATTGAGTTTGGTAAGATGCTATGGAAACTGGGGCCAAAATGTTTTGACAGGACAGAATAGAGGAAATGAATTTTTTTTTCCTTGTGGCTTTCAGTTGATTGTGCACGTGTTGCAAAGTCCTTTGCCTGGTCCTCTCTTCAATTGCAGGCCATGTAATTGATATCCATTATTTATCTAGCATTTTATTTCTGGCACACATCATGCATCACTTACTGCAGCAACACTATCCCTTGGAACCCTTGAGTAATTACTAAGAGTCATCATTTAGCACCTGTTATGGTCTCAGTGGTTGCATTTTCCCAAGATTTGTGTTGAAATCCCAACTTGGGCCTTTAAGAGCAATAAGGCCATGGGAACAGAGTCCTCATGAATAAGTTTACAGAAATTCCACTTTATCTGTGTGGGACACTGCCAAGTATCCTCACTAGATTCCTGAAGCCATACATATTATTATCTGATATGTTATAGCATACTGTATACTATTTACTATTTTATCTGTACTATACTAATATATTACACTATTCTACACTAAATTAATACTGTGCTATACTATTCTATATAGTATTATTCTAAACTATACAATTCCATACTATACCTTATCATACCATACCATACCCATACCATACCATGCCATAGTTTTGTTTTGTTTCCATACACCAAATCTACTAATACCTTAATCTTAAACTTTCTTTAGGCCAAACAGCCTATGGTATTTTGTTACAACAATCTGAATAGGCCTAGCTAATATCCTACTCTCTCTTGCTTCTTACATTTACATTGTTTTTTTCAGTATCAATGACATGAAACTGTACCTTCCATGCACTCACCCCGTGGTTTGACTATTCCTTCAAGAAGCAGAAAGAAACTGCCCACTCCAGCAGACCTTTATTTTTTTACAACCTAGAAATTACTGCAAGTGATTAACTTACAAAGACTGGGATGATATATTTATTCAAACACTAAAGTGAAACCTTAACTAATATTATGTGTAAGATATTCCATTTTAGATACTTTAGCTATAGAATTTTCCAAGACAATTTGGGAAATATGATTTCCTTTTAATAGCATGGCATTTCAAAGTCAATGATCATAACCATCTTCAAAGGGAAAAATGCAAGCAAGTTGTACTTGAGATTAGCAGGGAAAGATTTGTGTGAAATCAAGATGTGATAATCAGTTCCTAAAAGCAGGTTTTTAGGTTTGAAGCTGGTGGTACTTTAAAGCTTAACCTTCGAAATTCTTCCATCTGTTAGATAAAAAATATCATTAAGCTTTAAGAAAAATAACCTGAAAGAAACAGCCCTTTCTTGCCAAAATCATTTGAATTTTTTTCTTGTTCAAAATAATTAGAATGTTTTCTTCTGTTCCACAGGCTGCTTATTTTGACACAACAGTATTCTCATGTTTTGGAATAATTTACTTCAAGATAGACATAAAGCCACTTAAAATGCTAGTTTTTTATGTCTGAATTAATTTGTAATTTGGGTTTTCTGTGGGACCACTGACTAAGAACAAATAAAATCAGCAAGGATCATAATGTGTTGCCTCAGAACTGACTCTCAAGATGAGTTCCAGGTGAGTTAGCACAGAATTTGATTTTTTAAATACTACAAATAAAGATCATGTTTTTGTTTTTGTGTTTTATTTCATTGTTAATTTTGTTTTCTTTTTTCTGCACATATATGTATGTACATTTATACATGTATATATTATCTTCTACCAACTAGGAAACATTGGCTAGTTAATGTCTATTTCCCCTTCACTGTTAGTAATAGAGGAAGATATTATTTTTCTTCAGAAGCAAAGATTACTTGTATAAAAGACTCTTTAATGATGTGACATTTTAAGTTTATGGAGAAAACATTTTGCTATGATCTGCTATTTGCCTTCCATGCTATTTCTTATCTTTGCTACTTCAAGTACTGATTTCCACCTCTCCCTTGCTTTGCTTCTTCTGATTCGTTTCCGAAGTATGTTCATGCCGGCACATTTTCCTGAGTCACAAAAGTAAACAGGCTACAAAGGGCAGACGTCTGGTCTGGATGATAGAGTTGATGCATGAACAAAATACAAATATGAATAAGAAAGGA
This sequence comes from Typhlomys cinereus, assembly GCA_023101885.1. Taxonomy (NCBI): domain Eukaryota; kingdom Metazoa; phylum Chordata; class Mammalia; order Rodentia; family Platacanthomyidae; genus Typhlomys; species Typhlomys cinereus. The sequence continues at coordinate 1,648,162 of JALPQD010000387.1, read as the reverse complement.
TAATGAAAAGATGTAATATTTGCGAGTGGTTCTGAAAGCTAAGAGCATGAAGATACGATTAAGGCAGAAATGTGCTACAAGTAAACTTCAAGTGAAACCTACACATAGAAATGATTCCAGTATAAGAGGGGCTGGAGAGGTGGCTCAGGGGTTAAGCCTCCGCCTTGCAGGCGGAAGGTCCCAAGTTCGGATCCCAGATCCCACGTATAGACGCCAGACGGAAGCGGGGGCGGCCTGCGCTTCTGGTCCTGGTAGGGCGGAGCCTGTGAATCCCGGGGCAGAAGGAGGTGGAGGCGTCCATGGTGGTTCGCGAATTCGTCCGTGGTTCTACACACACACAGACACACACATACACACACACAGACACACGCGCGCATATACACACAGTTGAATAAATAATAATAATAATAATAAAAAAATTAAAAAAAAATGATTCCAGTATAAGAAAGCCCACAGATGAATACAGTATAAAAAAGCCCACAGATGAATACATTACACAACAGTTTTGTAGGAAGTCCACATACAAATAAACCACCCAATAGGTTTGTGGCAAGTTAAACTATGGTTTTAGAACCTTCATACATTTTTCTTGGTAACTGAGCTATTAGAATTCTTGGGACAAAAAAAATAGCATCGGAAATTAACTTTGTAACTACAGTATACACCATCTCAAGCTTCTGTTTCTGCTTGCGGCTTTTGCAAGTAGGCTTTGAAGATAGCAAAGGCATGAGCAGTGCATGCAATTTGACAGTGAGGGTAGGAGCCAGAAAAATGAAGGAACAGGTTACCCTTCCCAAAGACTGAACCTTACCATCCATGTATCTTAATTACTTCTAAAAGTGTTCACCCAAGGGTAAAGAATTTTTCTACTTCTGCCATGAAAAGTCAAATGTGCAACATGTCACACTTGCACATTGAGAAAACTTTGGGCTTTGTGGATACTAAGAAAACAAGATAAAGGCCTACAGGCCTGATAATACATCTCCAGTTTACTAAGTGCTGCAGTTTACTAAGTGTGGCAGCTAGTTTCAGCAGACAACTTGATACCTGGGGTATGGGCCTATGAGTACAACCTATGAGGAATTATTTACTTAAAGCAGACCTCTGGACAAGTCTATAGGAAACTGTCTTGATTGCATAATTGATGTGAAAAGACACATCCCTTACTGTGTGAAACCATTCCCTGGGCAGTTGGATAAAGATAGAGGGGGAGTTCCTTAAAATTTGGCAAGCTAGCAGACTAGAACATAGCATTATTCCTTGCCCCTCTGCTCTGCTCTGAATGTGATGCAGCCAGTTCTATCAGGTCCTGATGCTGACATTACTTCTTGCCATGATGAACTCTATGTTTGAATTGTAAGCAGGAATAAAAATCCTTGATTTCCCTAAAAGGTTTGGGTCAAATATTGTCATTGTTTGAATTTCAGTTGTCACCCATAGACTCATGCATTTGAATCCTTAGCTGTTGTCAGGGAAGGTCATGGCACCTTTAGTAAGGGGAGCCCTGCTGCAGGAAGGCATATCACAAGGAATGGTCCTTGAGGTTGGTTTGTTCTACCCTGCTCCAGTTACTTAGTCTACTCTTACAGTTTGTAGCTTGCTCTCTTAGCCTCCTTGATGTATGCAACTTAAGCTGCCTTCAACTTCTGCCACCTGCCATACATTTTCTGCCATAATGGACTGTATCCTCCTTTTGACACCATAGCAGGATAAATCTTTTCTCCCTAGAGTTGCATGAATCTGAGTTTTGTCTCACAACAGCAGAGAGAGTAAATGGTATGAATATCCATTACAGCAGTAGAACATTAAAGTAAGACACTAAGTGAACCCATGTTCCATGTAATCTATACATCATGTTCTAACACAAAAGATTGTAGATCTATGACTATTCTAAAATCACATGGAAGTATCTAAATATGCAGAGACTAAGGTCAACTGACAGAATTTTTCGGCAATCATATTAGAGTACTAGCAAAAAGGAATCTCCAAAACTTTGATTAAATCAATCATTTCTGAGAGTCTTTTCTTGTTTAATGACTTCCTGGTATTCATACTCGCAGTCATAGCCTCTCAGTAAGAATCAGATGAATTTGAGTCAGGTCCAGTGACAGAAGCTCCAGAATCCTTCTAATAATGTACAGCTTTCCTTTAGTTTAACCAACACATACTTCTTCCATGTATATCATTTTATCACTTAATTTTATAGTTTTTATTGACTTCATTGTGTAAATAAGCATACACAATAGTAGGTTTCTTTATGGCATGTTTTCAAACAAAATTTAGGCTAGGAAGATGGTTCAGCAGTTAAAGTGTTTGTAGCAGCAGAAGCATAAGGACTGGAGTTTGGATTACTCATCAGGCTTGTTGTAGTCAGAATGGCTAGCATCAAAAACACAATATCAAATGTTCTTGAAGATGTGAGGAAAAGTGTATCTTTATTCATTGCTGCTGGATTTTTGGACTGCTATAGTCACTTTGGAAATCACTGTGGAGGTTTCTCAAAAAAATAAAAATTGAATGATAGTATGATGCAACAATACCACTCTTGATCATATTCTCAAAGGAGTTTACATCTTGCTACAAAGATACTTGCATATTTATGTTCATTATAACTCTAGTTACAATAGCAAAGAAATTGAATCAGCTTAAATGTCCATCAATAGATGAGTGGATAGTGAAAATGTGGTACATCCACACAGTGAAATGCTATTCAGCAGTAAAGACCAAATTGTGAAATTCACTGGTGAATAGATGGAACTAGAAAATATATTGAATGAGGTATCCCAGATAACAGAAGGACAATCACTTTATGTTCTCCCTTATATGTGGATACTAACATTAAAAGTTTAGAATGGTGTACTTAAAAAGAAACTCCTATAGTAGCCATAAACTAGAAAGGAAGGGGGAAGGTAAGTAGATGGGAGGAGACCCTAAAAGATGGGAGGTAATAGAACACAGTGGGGTGGAGGCTGGAGAGATGGGTCAGTGATTAAGTGTCTGCCTCAAGCAGAAGGGCCTAGATCCCATGTAAAAATGCCAGGTGGAAATGGCGGCAGCTTATACTTCTGACTCTGTAAGACAGAAACTGGGAAATCCCAAAGTTCACCAAAAAGGTGGTAGAGCAATCCAAGATGATTCCTGAAGTCAACCTTGGGCCTCCATGAGCACACACAATGTCCTCTGATGTATATAGATACATAACTTTTTCTAAAAGAACATGAGCTAAGAAGATGGAAAGAAAAATAGTGGGAGGAAAGTTTTAAGGGTGGGAGAAGATAAGGGGATGGGATATAAGAAAGGGGCAGGGGAATAAAAATTAGCTTAAGGATATAAGACACACCAGATAGGAAACTTACACATAAAGCATATCAAAAAATTTTAAAAGTTATTCCAGTATATTCTGCATAGGGGAACACAGAGAGAGGAAGAAAACTGAAATTGCCCTGAGATGCTCCTACCAGAAGCCATGAATGATTACATAAGTGTCCCAGTACCAGGTATGTGATAGTTCTAACGAGTTGTTGGTCAGAGAGGCCTCAATATAGGTCATTGGCATTGTTCTTACTTGCCTTCCAGAATCTGAAAGTAAGACCCTATTACTGAAGACAGCATACACAAGGATCATAGGACATGTGTAAAAAAAAAAGTTGGAATGGGTATGGAAGCAATGTCTTTGTTGGCTAGCCTTCACAAGTGCCAGAGGTATGAGGCAGGCTGCCAGGGGAGAAATGTAATCAACACTCTCTTCTAGCTATGAATGCTTCAAGCTACTCTAACTACTCTGACAAGTGAATATAGATGCAATAGTGGCATGCATGAAACAGGTAATCAATGGCTTGGTACTTTCACTCAAGTAAAGAACCTGTGGAAGGAAAGTCAATAGGTCCTAGGTGGGAACAAACTACTTAGTCTTAACAATAAATACTTTATAGTAGCCTGCCATCTAAATAGATTAGAGAAATAGCACTTGACCAAGAAATATCATTTTGCAATGGAAGGTGTTTAATGCAGATAAGCCATAGCTGCTAAAATGCAGAGAATAAATAACTGTGGAATGCTCGACTCTAAACAAAATATTAAAATCACCCCTCCTATACATGCATGTGCATTCATACACACACACACCAACGTAACCTTGCTGAAGTGTGGGGATTGCTACTCCCAGACAGAACTGCTGCACATAAGAACTCATTTTAGCAATGTCTGTTTCCACAAGATCTGCTCAGTCATTGGCCTATCAACATTTTACCATAGATGAGGGAAGATCTCAAGAAGTGCTGTACATCTCTTAGAGACTATTTAAGACCATACAGGAGAAGAGAACTTTGTTACTCAACCATTTACCCACATAGAATCAGGCACTTTCCAGCATGGACATCCCAGATGAAACCTGTGAGCAACTCATGCAAAGAGACATGAAAGTAGAAGGAAGACTGGCTGAAAAGGAGAAAGTATGAAGTGGGACAGGAAGGTGGATAAGATTGGGTAGTGAGATGTACTAATTAATACATTAATTGGTTGCATTTATGGATGACAGTGTCCCCAAAAAATGGAAAAAAAAAGCTGGATGGACATTTCACCTTGCCCATATATAATTCCAGCCCCGAAAAGTGAAGCCTGAAAATCCCCAGAACAAGCTAGCTAGCCAAATTATCTCTAACGTTGTACTCTGTGCTCTGGATTTAACTATAGAGCCAGGCTCAAAATTAAAAGATGGAAGAGCAATTGAGGATAATTTTCTGTGTGTGGCTCTTTTCCCTCTGGGCAGCTATCTTGACCTTTGCCCTAAACTCAGCCAGTAAACAACTCCTAAAGTGCAGGAGATTCCTGAAACTGACAAGTTTGGGAGGGGGTGGGGTTTCCTCCCTCCAGAATGAAAATAAGGAAAGCAGCTCAGTTAAAAGAAGCTTCCCAGCAGTTCAGTCTGAAGAAACTCAGATCGGTTAGGGGGAGGAGAAAGAGAGATCCACCAAGGTAGCAATGGGAAAATTAGCAGTCACGTGTGGTAAGCTGCCTGTGAATCATCCTTGTTCCTATCCGTAACCCTCACCCCTGCTCCTGTAAGTATCCCCAATAAACTTGTTGGTTGGTGTCACTTTGGTCTGTCATGGGACTTATATCTGGGGTGGGAAGACAGTTGTGTGGTTTCCCCAGCAAAAATATTCACACAACACTGCTGATAATGTCACCCTCTGGCCTTCACATGTGTCCAGTCACATGTACGTGCATCTGCAAGTATACACATGTACCCACCCACATAAAAACACACATATAGATATGCACGCATCCCAATCACATGAGAAAAATAATTGTTCATTCTCTTCCACCCTCTTCCTACCCCCCACTCCCTTCTCTTCTACCTTTCCATCTTTCCCCAGACTCTTTGCTGCTTTCATGACTGTCAATGTACATCATTTTAATTGCATAAGAGAAAGCTCATCAGGCTCTCTGAATTCCCTGGCCTCTTCTTGCTTGTGAGGCTTTTCTTATTACTTACTCCTCAGATTAGCTACTTCATTGGTTGGTCTATGAACAACATAACTTTTAAACTCTGAGTTCTTTTAATTACCATCTTTTTAAATACTTGTCTTTGGATTTTATACAATAAAGCAAAACTGATTCATTGGGATGTCCTTGGAAGAAGGAGAGCACTAGTCTCACATCCTAGTCACTTAAAAGAAGCATGACTTGTATGGTTCTATGACTTAAAGCACCACATATTTCTCAGATTTCACAAGTGTGGACTATGTACTTATGTTAGTCAGAAACCCCAGGATAAACTAAACCTGCTCAAGTTAATGTTAAGTGGCACACTCAATGTTTGGGATGCACTTATTCTAGAATATTATTAAACCAGATTTTAAATAGCACATCTATGACTCTACTTTTATTGGTAATAAAAACATACAGTTCTCTAGTAATATGTATGTTTTTATATTTTTAGCTATTAGCATATTTTTATAATACATTTATTATTATTTCAGCTAATACAATCTTAATAGGTACACCAGTTCCCTCCCTCCCTCCTCCTCTCCCCCGAACCCCCTGCTCCCCCTCCCTCACCCCTCCTGCCCCATCCCCCCATGCCTCCCGCCCCAATTCCCAGAGTCCTTTCTTGTGCATGCCTGACTCTCCTCTGGGCTCTCCTCTCCAATGACGTACAAGGACTCAGTGGCATTTCCCTGAACCCTTTCCTGTGTTCCCCTTAAGCATAGTAACACCACTGTGGCTGTCAATCCCTTGCCTCCAAAGATCTTGGTGCCTTTAGCAGATGCTAGACTTTGTGAGGTCAGTAGTGTGTTGGACATTGCGCCGGGCATGCAATGTCCAATTATGATTGCTTCAGCCCTAACTTGTGTGGAGTATCTTGCAAATCATTGCTCCTCCCATCCTTTTGCTCTTACACTCTTACCGCCCCCTCTTCCGCAAATGTCCCTGAGCTATTAGCTATTAGCATATTAAATTCCATTTTATTACTGTTCCTGGTTGCTGCCATAGTGCAATGAAATGATATAAATTGAAGATAATGAAATATAATAGATTCACTTATAGTTTTAACAAGTATTTGTTGACCTGTGTAGGACCAGGATTTCTGTAAGCAATGGGGAAGAATATAGTAATTCCCTCTCATTAAGGAATTAGCAGATACTGGAAAACAGACTATTGGAACTTAAGTTGATCAGGCCAATGAAGAGTAGTAAATATGTGCAGAGAACCCACAGGATGGACTTTTTAACTGCTGGCAGAAAGGTCAGAATTTATTAAAGCTGAGGCAGTTACTATGATCACAGGACACTGAGGCTCAGAGGAACTGTGTGGGAAAGGAAACTGTGTTGCAGGAACTTTGTAAGCATATTATTAAAGAATTTGTAGCTTGGAACAGATCATGTTGAGAATAGTTATACTGTGGAAATCAGCAAATGATCCAAATCTGGGTCTTTGCCTGGTGGGAGGCCATCAAATGCCTCCCTCAAATATGCAGGGTTCTTGAGCTGAAGGCAATTAAGAAGAAATGGATACACAAGAGCCCTTTGCCCTTTCTCTATTTGCCTCAACACACGAATAGATTTACAAAGAGAAAAGGTGTGCTGCTTCCTCCCTTCCAGGGAGAACAAAGGTCACACACATGGAAGACAGCTTTCTACCCTCTCCACTCAGATGATACCAGAGGAATTTATATGAGCAAGCTTTATGAGCCAGACTATCTGCCGTTCATTTGCCTTCTCCCAAATTGCTGCTCATAGACTGACAATGTCCTTTCCTCTGTCTTGTTATGAGCACACACAAATTCAAAGGCTTGCTGAATATACTAAGTTAGCTGCAATTCACAACTATCCCTATGGGAAACACACATTTATTTTGCATGTCGTCACATACATATGACATATACATGCTACTAAACCTTTTTTTTCCTTGTTAATCAGTTTTTTAAAAATATTTTATTTATTTATTATTTTATTTATTTATTTGAGAGAAGAAAGGTAGGGAGAGAGAGAGAGAGATTGAGAGGACAGTCACTTGTGGCATGCATGTAGAGGTCAGAAGACAAATTCAGAAGTCAGTTCTCTTCTTCTATTCTGTGGGCTCTGGGGATTAAACTCTGGTTGCCAGATTTGAGTACAGGTACGTTTACGTGCTGAGCTATCTCCCTGGCCCTTGTCAATCTGTTTTTATTTTTAAACAGTCTGTTCCATCTCTGAATTATGAGGTTATGATTTGTCCGCTGCATATTCCTATGTGTTCATTCCTATCCCTAGCTAATTGACCAGTACATCTCTAGAAGTGAGTTACAGCATAGTTAAAATGGAAGGTAGGTAGAAACCAGGACCTCACAACTCCTGATAAATTTAGAAAATGTAAGGAGGATGAATTGGAAGCAATGAAGAAATTTTAAAGAAGCCAGTCTTGGTTCTGTTTGCATATTTAAATGCAAATGTGACAATAGTCTGGGTAACATTCTGGAAATGTACTTCCTCAGGAACAAGTTGAAGGACATCAAGTAATTTGGAAAGGATAGGAAAAGCATTCTCAATATGACAAGGGTACATTTGAGGCAGATTTACTCTCATGGCATATTGTGATGGTGTGTGCTGCAACAGATGGGAAGGAAAGTAAAATAGATTACAGCAAATGTTTCATCTGCTGTCACCTGTAAGACAATAGCCATAAATGGAAGTCATGTGTTGCATTGACCACAATGTCAATTTGAGCATTAAGACTCAAAAGAATGCCAGGCAACAGACCATTCATTCACTTACTGTGAAAGTATTTCATTATCTGTGGTATAATTCATGAATATTTACTAATTATTTGATGGGGGCATCTATAAAGCTAATTTGGTGGACCTTCAGTAATGGTAATTGACAATGAAATTTTAAATAATTTTCACATTACAATGTGAGTTTTGCATTGTACATTCCTAATATCAATTAGACTTTTTCTTTTAGAAAACCATGAAAATGTATAAGTGATTTTCAGTGGACTCTGTGTGCCTGCAAGTTCAACATATCCATGATCCACAATCATTTAAAATGTGGCAACTGCTTAGCCATAAAAATACTTAATGCCTTGCTGATTTGTTTATTGAAATCAATTAGCTATTCATGAGCTCACTCAAGAACCCTGCTTCTGCCCCCTGGTAAGCTTTCTTGTTGATTATCTTGAGATGGTCAATCTTAGTACAGGAACTCATTAAATAGAAGGTTATCATATTATTGCAAACTCAATATTTTAAAGATGTCAATGCTTTAGGAAGCAAACCTGTAAACTAAAAACAATTTCAGTAAAATGATGAGAGTATCTTGGAAAACTAGATGAGATGACTGAAAACTAAGAGATAATGAAACATGTAAAGCTTGTACAATATTGATAAAGTGGGGAGCCAACCTTTATCATATGCTGTCACAAATTATGTAGACAGTAAAGAGTGACATCCACATAAATAATCAGATACACAGAAGGGAATGTAAAAGTCAGAAATGCACCAACATGCAAACAGAATTTGCTACATATAAAGTTGACACTTCAAATTGACAGATCAGGACTACTGTTATGTTTAAAATGAAAGCATGAAAGAACCTGAAGAGTGTGTAGCTATCAAGATGACTCATGGAATAAAGGTATTTGCCTCCAAGCCTGACGACTTCAGTTACATTCCTGGAACCCACGAGGTAGAAAGGGAGAATTGACATCTGCAAGTTGTCCTCTGACCACTACATGTGTATTGTGGCATTGTGCAGTTCACCTGCCAAATAAATAAATAAATAAATAAATAAATAAATAAATAAATAAATAAAATAGTGTTGCAGTTATTCTTTCTCTGCTATGAGACACCACTCAATCTAAAGCAACTAAAGGGGAGAAAAAGAGATTTATTTGGCTTATAGCCCCAGAGAGGTGATACAGCCATTGTGGTGGAAAAGGCATGGTGGGTGATAGAAGCTGGAGGTGGCTTATTCACTACAGACATCATGGAGACTAGAGAGAACAAGCTGCTGAGCTCAAGAGCAGACTACTAAGGGAAAACAGGACAGGACTATCTAACCTCAAGGTGCACCCCCTATGACCTTCCTCCAACCTCCTAAAGGTGCCATGACCTTCCCAAACATTAATAGCTATAAATACATGAACCCATGGAAGACAACTCACATTCAAGCCATGACAAATAGTAAAAGATTTTAACAAATAATAAAATATGATATGGTCTCAAAAATAGTAATGGCATAGAGAAGTACTTTGAAAATATGATGCAAAATATAGAAACCACAGAAATAAAAGGCCAACTCTTTTTTTCATTAGTTTTTATCCATATGAGAGGGATAAACCATTATGGTACATGTGTGGAGGTCAATAGACAAGTTTCAGAAGTCTGCATTATCCTTTCACCATGTGAGTTTCTGGTGAATTAAACTCAGGCCATGAGATTTGAGAGAAGATGCCTTTACCCACTGAACTATCTCACTGGCCCAACAAAAGACAAATTCTAATGACTAGAATAAAATTTTTGCATGATAAACAGACACAAGCTATAAAGCAACATAAAAATGAGTGGCATGTTGCTGATAAAATATTTGTGGCATAAGAAAAAGGAATATTTTAATAACAGTGAAAAATCCACAGTTAAAAGAACAAAAGTGGAATAGAAAATAGGCAAGAAGCACGAAGACAGACTTCACAGAAAAAGATGTAAAATTGACTTTCAGATATGTGAAAATATGCTCTATCTCACTCATTACAAATCAATGCAAATTCAAACTTCAAAGAGATAGAAATTTTCACCTTTAGACTGGAATAGTAGCGTCTATAACACTCACATATGGATAGGAGGGTAAATTGGTATGATTTTTGAAGGTAATTTGAAAATGTGCATCCTAATTTTAAATGCAGATACCCTGTGACCCAGCAATTGTACTCTGAATAATTTATTACAAGTGCAAACTTGTACATATCTAACTAAAATTCACTGCATTATTATCTACAATAGCAAAGAATTTGATACATTCTGAATGTTCGTGAGTAGAAATCTGTTTAACAAATGATTTTGCACCCACATAATGGGATATTAGGATACCATCTGTTTAAAAAAAAGTGCTGTTAGGAATAAATTCAAGAAATCCAAGATATAATGTTGAAAGGATAAAGGTGGTACAAGCAGTTTTAAATATCATGTGGAAGGAAGGAAAATATACACACATACAGAAATATATATATATTAGAAGCATATATATATATATATATATATATATATATATATATATATGGAGAGAGAGAGAGAGAGAGAGAAAGAGAGAGAGAGAGAATACCTTTTGAAGGACATAGGAAAGAAGTGGGAAATACAAGAGTTACCTAAGGATATGTCTCAGTGGAAGAGTGCTTACCTAGAATGGCCATGCCCTTGGCTTTCTTTAGAGAAAGAGGGAGAGAGAAAAGGAGAGGGAGAGGGAATATCAAAATAAATTACAGGAAGATAGGTTTAAAGTGGATAGAATCAATGATAAAAAATATTATGAAAAGACTTCATGGATTGCTCTAACAAACTGTGTCCAACTAATACAACTCCAACATAAGTCTAAGTAAGAGACCTTCGTGTATCATATTCCATCACCTGTGCTGTTTACTTACCTATGCTATACTAGTAGCACTGCAAGAATTTGGGCTATATTGTATTGTAACTTCAATTGAATTCACTGGGATTAGCAGAGTGCTAAGTCAAAGAAATCCAAGTTAGATAATAGTGAAAAAGTAAAACCAAATTTTACTCCATAACTGTTGGGATGGAGCATCTGCATTTTAGTATAGTACTGTGTTCAAGTCTGAATTTATTAGGGCATTACACTAAGGAGTGATGTGATTCATTAGTCAGTGGGTGGACTACCTCTTAAAGCCCAATTGTTCCTCCTATGGATGCACAAGTGGACATGTCACATCTCCTCAAGTCTGTTAGTTGTTCATTCATTGTTCATCAGTACTTTGTAAAACCCTATAGGTGTCTTCTCTGTTCATAGTTGACCACTGATCATGTAGGTCCACTGTAGACTCAGTGTCAGTAACCACTTGTGCCATAGATTTAAGTTAAGAACATACAGTGGAAACCTTGGGGACTACAGCTGGATGAGTGAAGTGAAATGACTCTATCAGTGGGGTGACCCAAAGAGAGGCAAACTTGGTATGGCTTACAGACCTGAATCCCCACAAGAGTAGTAGACAAGCCAAAGGGAACACTGGGGTCCAAAGAAGTATACAAGAAGGAGGGTGGGAGGGAGTGGAAGGGATGGAAGAAGGGAAGAGAGGAGATGAAAGGGAGGGGGGATAGAGGGAAGCAGGGATGAATACTAAATATGCTTGTAAAAGTAGAAAAATAAAAAAAGAGATTGCCATGTCTATATTGTTTTTGGAGGATGGCATTCCATGGCCCTTTCTTCTGATTTTTACATTCTTTCTACCTCATCTTCTACAGAAGTCCCTGAATAGCATGTGTGCCATACTGAGATTGTGTAATTAGCTTTCACTTATTCTCAGTATTTATTACAAACATAATCCTCTGCATTCTTAGCCGGACTTTTTAACAGGAGTTTTACTGAAGGCCTACCAGGGTGGTCAGATATTACCTGGTACATATTAACTGTGAAGACTTTCATGAGATATTAAGAGTGACCAGATAGTTGGGATGTGAATTCTGCTTAACCCAAGTTGACTAGATTTTGTTGCTGTTAAAACTGGTTAATTCAAAGTCTAATTGGGAAGCATAAATTGTAGGTCTTCATGGGAAGGGATTTCTTAGCAAACTGAATAAAGCCTACTTAGGCCATTTTAAACATCCAATAAAGTTCTGATGATTGCGTGAGAACATATAAATAACTTTAAAATAGTATTATTGCTCTTTGATTAAATGTCATTACAATAAAATAACAAGTTTATTCAGATAAAGGGTTTACTTTGTCATGGTTTTGGTGATACTAGAGTCATGATGTTAGGGACTTGACTATACCCCATCTCCTGTTTCTTTGGTAACACTAAAATCTCACTCTCTACCATTAAGTTAGTCAACTGGGTCAATCACCTGGGCAGGATTCTCCACCTGCTAAGGGAATTCGATCCACCTGAAAATGTGTCAAAGAGATGGGAGGATTCTGATTTTTCCTGGCACTCCCAAAAGTCATCTCTTAGCTCTCTCCCTTCTGTTTTCTCTCTCCACGGGAGATAGCCCAGGATGCAGGAACTACAGAAATTTCCAGTCTGTGAGTCTGAGCCCAAAGAACAAGACTTCCTCTTCCATCTTCCTATACTTTTGTCAAAACATAAAATTTAATTATGCTTCCACCAAGACTCAGGATTTTTGCTGCTTTTCTAAAGACTAACTTCTTCATCAATAGGGCCACTTGCCAAGCTCTAGCATGGGAGTCCCAGCTGCTTGGATTCCCAGAGACTCTGGTCTTGTGGTTTTCTGCTTTAAAAAAGGTAGATTCTTAACCCTTTTACCACTTAATAATTCTTTATCTCATAGAGAAAAGAAGCCCAAATACTCCTATACCTGACTCAGTAAAATTCCTGAAAGCAATAGGTGAGACTGTATATAATGGCAGGGACATAGGTAGAGCAATCCTGTTCACATCATGGCTGAGAAGTGGAAAAAAGTAGAAGAGGAAAAGACTGGAATTCCAGAATCCCTTTCCAGGACACATGTCCGGTCATTTAAATCTTCAATGTAGACTCCCACATCTTAAAAAGTTTCAACTACCTCCCAATAACACCAACCTGGGAATCCTTTAGCAAATGAACTTTTGGGGGTTGCAGCCTTTGGTTTACAATCCAAATTGTTATCATCATGATGCCAAATAGCATGTACTGTTTCTATTAGGGACACAGACTTTTTTCTGTTTTATGTATGACTTTGCCTCTACTCTTTTGACCATTATATATGTAGGAGTGTTTAATTTTTTAAAGTTACTCTATACTGTAATAAATAAAGGAAAAAATAACATGACATCCAGAAATTCAAGTTTTTTTTCACAGTCATCTGAGATGAGAATGCATTACAATGCTGAGACAACTTGAGACATTTATTTAAAATGGACACTGCTAGGTAGTGGGCTCCATCGGCATATCTTCTGATCTAGTAGAGCTAAACTGGAGGTTAGGAATATTTAAAGATCTCGGGTAAAGGACACTCATTTTTTTCATTTATTTGTCCTTAACAATGTATAGTAAAACCAAAGGATAAAACATAAACAGGGAGGTGGCCAGATAGCTCAGTGGGTAAGGCACCTGCTCAGAAATGTGACAGCCTGACTTAAATTTCAATAAGCTCCCATGGTGGAAGACATGCATATGTGTACTTTCTCTTTTTCTCTCTATAGAAAAATGATAATCGATATAGATATATGTATATACATATATGTACAGATAAACCTGAAAATAAACTAAGTATTAGATATATGCATACACAGTGTATTCTTTGTAATAATTTGTCTAATATGAATTCCTGACTGAAAGGCCTCAGGTTTGAGGTTTGAGGGAAACACTAAGGTAAATTGTTCTTTTAAGGTAAGAAGTTTATCAGAGAAAATAGCCATATCAGAGGAAATGCCATAGAGACAGGACAGGCAAGCACTGAGTTCAGATCCACAAGCCATAGAGAGACAGCATGGTAAGGGCTCTGATGGGAGCAGAGTCAGAAACCTTTCTTACAAGTTTCAGACAGGGGAGGTGGGAAGTCCTATGTCATATGATTGATGAGTAGGTCCTTGTACCAGCCAGTCTGTCTCTATCTCTGAATCTGGAAGCAGAAGCTGAGGTGAGGGGGAAGAGCAGAGGGCAGAGAGGATGGAAGTGTTGCACTGAAAGGAAGGAAGAATGGTGTGTGTGTCTGTGTGTGTGTGTCTGTGTGTGTGTGTGCGTGTGTAACTTATAGGATGTAGAGAAAGGGCATATCTAGTTAAGATGCATCCCTACCCATATCTATGGTAAGGACTGTGCCAAAAGCCCTCTGATGGTTTGGAATCTGTTAACTTTCTGGGAATGTATAGTTAGGGCCTTTGCCATTTTCCTGGAATCCTGTCACCTGGGCAGCCTGGTGGAGGATTACAGATTCACAGACTGGGTCTTGGTAGGGTGTCTGTCATTTTTTTTTCCAAGCAGCTGTGAGGAGGGTAGAAAAGAAAGAGGCTGTTGCAAGTGGGTGCTCAAATTATTTTTACAAACTCATTTAATCACCATAACAATGCTTCGCAGCAGGCACTATTCATCTTTCCACTTTCCAAATGATAAAACTGAAACAAGGTGGTGCTTATTACAAACAAAATTAAGTCATATTTTCCCAGACAGAATCAAACTGTCTTTGCAAGGCATAGGGTAGGGGCATGGAGTAAAGAAGGAAAGAAAATGTAGGTCAAAGGGTATGAGGTAACATAGGGTAAAATATTTTGAAACATTTTGTTCAACATGAGTGTCATAGTAATATTATATTACAATAAGGATTTTTAATAAGCGAGTGGATTTTAACTGTTCTTTGCACATCTGGTTTTGCAACTATGTGAGATAGTATAGCTACAGTATTTCTTTTAATATATATATAGCCCATAAAAGCCAAAAATCATGCTGGATGTCTTAAATATCTTAAATAACAGCATTTTTGAAAGAGAAACAAGGGAAACTTGCTCATATTCACTCAGCTAGTCGATCAAATCTCCCTAACAGGAAGACATGAATTGCTGCATCCTTCTGCAAATACTCTGTAATATCTAAACTGATCCCATTACTCCACTGTGGATAACAGTGAACCCCACAAAATAAAACAACAAAGACAAAATTTTACATTTCAGACTTGCTGAAGTGAGTTCCATCTTAGAGCCAACACAGTAGAAGGAGAAAACCAATTTCTGAAATTTGTCCTGTGACATCCACAAATGCACTATGGCCTACACATACTTACAAACATATATACATGCATACTCTTCTCCCCTGCCTCTCTCTCTGTGCCTCTTTCTCTGTCTCTCTGTCTATATATCTCTCTCTCCGAATTTTTTATAAGTGGGATTCAAGTGAAAATAGCCATTTAGATTTGCAAATATTTAACAAGAAGTACTTTAGTTTAAGGCCCATAGTTGATTTTCTTTTCAAATATGACATTTTTGAAGTCAATGCCACAGATTTTGTTCAGACATAGTAATTTTGGAGCTTTCAACTAGGAAAGCTGAAAACTAAGTATCCAGATTCAAGGTGGTAGGATCCTTTAATCTAAAAGAAATTTCTAAAAGATTCTGTGTACATTCACAGTCTGGAGGTCTAGGATTGTGGTTTTGAGATATCAGACTTCAGTGATAATACTTGTCTTACGATGTGCACATTTGGTCACTGCAAAGACCTAAGTTTTACATGCTGTTGTGCTCCTGTTCTTATGCCTGATGGTATAACAATTGATCATTTCACAAAAGAATAAGAGGGAGCAACACCTCTGGGATCAAAGCAACAACCTTCAAAAACACCTTTCATGATCAGGACCTATCAAATGGTGATACATATTTGGATTGATCAAGTCTCCAGCAGATAATGGTTTTTCCTTCAGCTTCCATTGAAGAATGATCAGAAAGGGAGGCCATTAAAATAAAAAATGTTCCTGCTGGCAGCTTGCCTATGAATAGGACCCTGAGAAGTTAAAGAGAAACCACACCTTAAAAACTCTGTTGTGGCTCCCAAACCAACTCTACCAAAGCAAAATATAATCCCCAGCTATAAAAATTCACAGTGGACAGGCAAGAAAACAAGCTTACTGGGTAAATACTGTTACTTGCAAACCTGGCAACCTGAGTTCAAGCCCAGGAAGGCAATATGATAGAAAAGAGAACCGACTTCTGAAATTGTCCTCTGACTTCCATTCGAATTCATTCTCTCTCTCTTTCTCTCTCTTCCTCTGTCATCAAGAAAAGTAAATTAAACTCACAGTCCGAAGCTCCTGCATACCCATTTTTGTAGAAGATCACAATCAAATTGATATATATTGAAAACAGTACTTGCAATTGACATGAATTCTGGAAACAAGTTCACTGACTATTTCAGTTCTTTCATGTGTAGATTTAGATTAGCTTTTGCCCTCATTATTCCCAAGCACTGCATTGTTTCTCTACTGCGGCAAGTTTGCAAGCGTGACTTGGAGTACAGTTGTGTTCCAAGTAGTCTCTGGCTAGCTGAATGTAAAGCGTTTTCTGCCATAAAACAAAAATCTCTGTAAGAGAAAGAGGTTTTGCAAGCATCCTTCCTTATTGTGTATAGATGCCATTCAGAGAAATGTGCATCTACTATCCAAGGGTTTCATGTACTCCTATATTGATTACTAATCATGCTATTCCGTGGTGCTGATTGCCTGCTGCTAAATTTGAGAGCACATATTTAGCCCATGATCCAAATTAGCATAGTTAATATGTCTTTCATGGGAATGTGAGTTTGACCACATTTGGTAATATTATTGGTATATTAATATTGAGTCCAACTGTCTATACCAATGACTAATCCATCATTTTTCAGAAGTGGTTTAAGTATTAGCAATCTATAATTGTGTAATGCCTTGCATGAGAATTGTGCACTCTTTGCCTTACCTCACTGCCACTGACAGAGAATTTCAGTGTCTAGACCTGTCATTTTGACATCATCCCTCAGAGCTAAATTTATTTTCAACAGTCAAGAGGTGAGAAATAATTCTTCAAAGTTAATGTGTTAGAATGCTGTCATATCTATTCCTCTAGCTCTTTCTGGCCACTGATGTAAATAATTCATCTCTACTCACATAGACACAGATATATATGCACACACACACGCATATGTGTGTGCACACAGACAGACATGTATGCACATATATGCATATGTGTGCTCACAAATGTGGAGATCCATACATTCATGTGCATGAATACATACATGCACGTGTACATATATCAACATACACATACATGCACATATCCTCACAGACATATACAAGCACACACATGCACACATATGCATGCATACATACTTGCAATACAATGCATACACAAACACAGGCACATATACTTATGCACATGCACATATACTCATAGACATATATATGTATATATATAAGCACACATACAGATACACATGCATATACATACAAACATACAAACATGCACACATACATGTGTGCAATTCATACCTGTACACACATACATGCATATACATACATGTATGTGCACATATACATATGCATAGATTTTTCTTTGAAAAAGTAACTCAACTTAGTACATTCTTTCAGCTTGACATACTAGAATAAAAGTCTTTTATTTGTCTTTCCTAAGTAAGTAGTTGTATTTACCTCATTACATTTTGATAGGGAAATAGGAACTGGTAGTGATATTACTGATTATATCAGTCAAGGTTCTCTAAATAAACAAAATGATAGATACAGGTATATATGTGCATACACATGTGAATACACACACTCATACACACACATGTCCATGCCACACATGTATAGGCAAACTTCCATTTCAAAGATTTTATTTTTAATTATTATTATTGCTACTGCTAGTAGTAGTAGTAATATGTGTGTGTGTGTGTGTGTGTGTGTGTGTGTGTGTGTGTGTGTATGTTGGAGGATGTTGAACAGTATATACCACAGTGTACATGTGAAGGTCAGAAGTCATTTAGTTCTTTCCAGCCATAGCATTTGGTTAAACAATTAGGTACTATAACAAGGTGCACATGAGTGTATCTAAATAAACTCATCCATTCTTAGACATACTTAATAACTTATTGCAATGTGTAGATTAATCTATTCATAGCATACTGAGAATTCTCACCAATTAAACGTAGATTCCTCAAAATCTTGAGGTATTTGTGAAAGGATTACAATTCTTTAATGTTGAGGGTCTCAGGATTCCTTGTATTTATGATTTATATGGAAAGATCATTCTGAGAGTTCTAGCAGAATCTCCTTAAAGAATACATTTCTTGGATCAGCCAAATGATGCACAAGCAAAATTTATGGTGCATTTGTAAATGTGAGAACAGAAATAAAATGTTTGAAGCATACATAATTGCCATTGCATTGTTTTAAAAATGGAGTGACTAATGGCCACTAAGTAAATTCTTGCTTTACCTCCAACTTGAAATCTTACTTTAATAAAATGTCTATTAGTCTGTGCATTAAATAAATTTTATTTAACTCACTTTCATTATTCACAAATTTGGCAATATTAAAATGTATAATTTGTATAAATTTACATTTTTCTCTGCTAAAAATACTTAAAGGCTTCTAGTGAAATTATATCACAGATTTGTTTCTAAATAATGCCAGAAAATTCAGTGAACAATATTTTTTATAAAAAATGAGATTACTAATTAAATAAGTTGGCTCATAATATGAAGTACAGCTTTTCAACATGATGCACTGAAATTTTCAATACACTCCTTTTCAAAACTAAAATCTCTGGAAATGAATTTAATTCGGGATTTAAAAATAAAAGGAAAATGCCATGAAATTTTAGGTCACAGAAGAAATACAAGTGTTTTTCAATGACCTCATCTTTTAGTCAGGAAAGGTCAACTTCTTTTCCTGGAAAGTGCTCCATAAACTAGCAGTGACAATTTAAAAAAATTATTCAAAAAAATTACAAAAATGGAAAGGAAAGAAACCAGCATGGTAATTTTTTAAGTCAGTAGAAAGTATTAATGAGAAGTTCAAAATAAGAAACATGAACTCTAAAATGCAATGTAAAAAAGTATTTGTATTCATAATCAGCACTACAAAAGTTAAAGTGAGAAGACTTATTGGCCTGTTCCACTGTCAAATACTAAAAATGTTAATTTCTGAGTTGGTTGAATACACATGAATATGACTTATGTTTGCAGATATTAGTAAATACTTTTAATAACCAAATTTGATATCATCATGAAAAAAATTTGCAGCCTCTGTTTCTCAGTAATTTAGTCCAGTGCTTCTCTGGGACACTGTTGAATGATTAGATAAAGATGGATATACTAGGATGTTTTAGTGTATTAGTTTCCTCATTCTGGTTGCTGAATGAATACAGGACCCAAATAATCTACAGGATCAAAGAAAATATTCCAGTGTATAGTTCTGGGTTACATGACAGAAGAGTTCATCAGGGCCTAGGGAACTGGTCACAGTACACCCATAGGAAGCACTGAGAGAGTAGCATACTTCCTAGCCTGCCATTATAACAGTCTATAGTCAAACTACTGTACCAGCTCCCTCCATCTTATCTGTTTGCCCAGGGAATGATCCCGCTCACCATGGAATATGCCTTCCCACATCAAAAAGATATTTTCCTATAGTTTTCCTTGGGGGTTACTTTAAATAAATAGGTTTTCATAGGTGTACCTAAAGACTCAGGTCTCAATTGCCAAGTTGACATCTGTATGTAACTGATACATCTTGATTATCTGTAATTATAAATTAATGTCGAAAAGTAAAAACATTGTTCAATAAATTATAGTTAATTTGAACCATGGATGATGATACAATCGATAAAATAATATATATGTATACGTATATATAAAATGAAAAATCAGGTTGTAAAAAAAGTTTTCATAATATGACTCTAGTTTCTACTAGAGTTGAAATATATGGAGTGACATATCAACAGTTGATTTATTTGATTAAGAAATTGCTAGTGCTTCTGTGATTTTCTTTTGGCTTACATCATTTTATATATTTTAAAATAACATCCATTTTCTTGTGCTTGTAACAATAAAAAGTCATGGCTCAGGAAAAAAGATGATACTAAGCACAGTAGATCTATTGTTCAAGTAAGAGACTGACTGCTGTGGACCAAATTGTGATCTTTTGGCCTCAAATATGTATTTTGAAGCTGTAATCCAATATGATCTCATTTGGAGATAGAACTTTTAGAAAGTAAGTAAGACAAAATGAAAATACAAGAGAGTGGTCCTCATCTAACAGAACTAGTGGCATTATAAGGAAGAGATGGAGGGGTGTGATCACTTTCTTCAAGTATACATATAGAAGAAAGTCTATGTGAACTCACAGTGAACAGGTGAACTACCTATAAGTCAAGAAAGGAGATCTTATATATATATTTCTTTATGTATGTGTATGTTTATGTGTGTGTGTGTATGTGTGTATCATGTATCAGAGGGTACTATGGAGGTCCACCTGTGGAGGACCAAGGGTGACTTCAGAAATCATCCTGGATTGTTTCTAACTTCTCTTGGCTTTGCTCTGGGATTTTCCAGGATCTGTTCACCAGAGCTGGGAGTGCAGGCCTTTGGTGTCATTGCCCAGCATTTTTACATGGGACTTGGGATCTGAACTCAGGACCTTCTACTTGTGAGGCAGAGTCTTAACCCCTGAGCCATCTCTGTGGCCCCAGGAAAGAAGATCCTAATTATTACCTCATCTTACCTCTGACTTCCAAGCCACCAGAATTGTGAAATATATACTTGTTTTTTAAAACCATTTGTCTAAAGCATTTGGTTGTGGCAGTCCAAGCAAAGTAAGATACATGCCTTTAGTCATTTCTGAATTTTTCCTTAAGTGTACCCCATAAAAATGTGAATAGTTTAAAAATAGTGTTGCAATTAGTAAATTCTGTTATGCTGCAGGGGCAGGGGTGAGAGGCTTAGTCTTAACACTGAAAAAGATTTGGTATTTGGAATAGATATGAGCCTAGAAGCCTAAGCCATACCCACACTGACAAACCTGGACAAACCAATAATAAGTAATTAGGCTGAATCAGTAATGAAGTCTCCCATCAAAGGAAAGCAAAGGAACAGATGGTTTGCTGCTGAATTCTAGCGAACATTTAAAGAAGAGCTAATACTGATTGTTCTCATGTTATTCTAAACAGTAGAATGGGAAGGAATTCTTCCAAATATGTTCTATAAAGCCAGCATAACCCTGATAATAAAACCAGATAGGGATATAGCATGAATGATGTGTACATACCAATATGTTCAATGAACACAGTCAGAAAGACCCTCAGAAATGCAACAGCATATTAAAAAGATTATCCACCATGATAAAAGGGGATTAATCTAAGATTTACAAGGCTATTCCAACAATTGCAAATTCATTGATATGATGCATTTATAGTATGGGGCCCAAATATGATGTGATTATTTCTACAAATGCAAGAAAGACTGAACAAATTAGGAATATAAGAAACATGCCTAAGCATAATGGAAACAATTTGAAATAAGCCAACAGCTAGCCATGCCAAACAGGTATCATGGTTTGAAATGTGTCCCCCACAGTCTCATGTGTTTGGCAAGGTCATGGCACCTTGAGAGGTGGAGCCTCACTGGAGGAAGGCAGTCACAAGGGGTGGGCCTTTAGGTGGATTAGTCCCATCCTACCTCTAGGAGAAGTCAGCCTTTGCTGCAAGCAGTCTGCAGCTCTCAGCTTCCAAGATGTCTACAGTGACTTAGCCTCCTCCAGCTTTGGCCAGCCAGCCATGCCACCTCTGCTTTGAGAGACTGTACCTTCCCTCTGCAACCGTAAGCTGAATAAACCTCCCTTTCTCCCTTAAGTTGATTGACTTTGGGTGTTCTCTCACAGCAATAGTTAAGAGTAACCATTACAACAGAGAAACTCTAAAAGTTGCCTTTTTAAAATGTAGAAGACAAGTAGTATGAAATTCTTAGCCAGAGCAATCAATCAGGCAAGAAAAAAAATAATAGGAACTGAAATTAGATGTCAAATTAGCACTGTTTGCTACATTACGATTCTATATGTAGAAAACACCAAAGATTCAACAAAAGAGAAATTATTAGTTCTAATAAATAGCTCCAACATACAGAAAAAAATACAATAAACATAATGTTGTAGTTATCTTAATAGCAAACTATGTAAGCTAGAAATCAATTGCATTCACAACAGGTAGGTCCAAAATAAATGAAAATACATAAGAATGAAACATTTATAATGAAAATTATAAAATGTTGATGAAAGAAATTCAAAAGGGGACACACATATGCACACACACACACACACACACACACACACACACACGACCAATACAATAGAAAAATCTTGTGTTTACAGATTGAAAGAATCAATGTTAAAATGCCCATATTATCCCAAATTATTTACATATCCATTGAAATCTCTATCAATATACCATGCTGTTATTCACAGAACTAGGAAAAAATTTTAAAAATATATGTAAAGTTACACAAAAACTTGACTAACCAAAGCCATTTTGAATCTAAGAACAAAGTAGAAGGTGCTATATTTCCTGATTCAAAACATGATACAAAAATAGCAATCAAAGCATCATAGTATCAGAATTAAAAGAGACATAAAGGCCAGTGCAAGAGACTAAAGAATCTAGAAATAAGAATTAGCAGTCAAATGATTTTCAGCAAAAGTGCAAAGAACATGCACTGGAGAATGGACAGAGTTCAAAAATGGTGATGAGAGAATATCCATATGCAGAAGAATAAAACTAGACTCCTGTATCTTACCAAGTCAAAATGGATTATCTCAAATCTACTAGAAGACACTTTTTTGGGGATCTCACAATGAGCACAGATTGTTGTGATAAGACTTCAAAAGTACAGAAAACAAAAATGTCAATAGATGAAAGGTATCACATGAAACTGAAAACCTTTTGCACAACAAAGGAAACAATTGACAGAGTAATGACACAGCCTACAAAACAGGAGAAAATATTTGGAAGCTTCACATCTGTCAAATTGTTGATTTTTAGAACAGAGAAAGAGATCCAAAAACTGCACACGTGCATACACACACACACACACACACACACACACACACACACACACACACACACAAATAAGTAAAAATTTAAAAATTAGTCTAGCCTAATTAAAATTGAGAACTAGGGCTAGCAAGATTGTTCAAATGGTAAAGGCAAATTTTCCAAGTGAACCTGATAACTTGAACCCGCAAGATGGAAGGATAGAACCTAGGACCGTCCTCTTTTAAATGAAGACATTCAAATAAATGGCTGACAAGTAAATAAAAACATGCTCAGTATCATTACCAAAAATATTAACAACTAATGCTAGCTGGTGATGATGTGGAAAATAGGAATCCTTGAGCATTAGGGGTAGGAATGCAACTTAATGCTACCATTCTGAAAAACAGCGCAAAAGTTTCTCACAAAAGTAAAATTTGAACTACCATTGATTGAGCAACTCCATTTCAAGGTTAATATCTCAAGGAACTGAAATCAGTATGTCGAAAACATCCACATACCCACGTTTATTGCAACACTATCACCAAGAGCCAAGAAATGAAAAAATATAAAACTCCTTCTTCTGAAATATTTGAGGAGATAGCTGAATGCTTTACTGATATGTACTTTGTATGGTAGTACATATCTCAAAACAGCATAGCTCTGTATTAACATGTATAAATTTTATGTTCTTACATGTAATAATAAATTACAATAAATTACAAATATCCAAATTGAAATGATGTGTGAATGACTTGAAGATTTTGATAGGAGGGTAGATAGATGATCTAAAACCCCACCAGGGAATGATCAGCTGATCAATGTGAATGTTTGGATGAATGACCAGAAGATTATTTGGCTTATCACTCTTTATATGTATTTCTCTTCCAAAATTCTTGCTAAGTATTCACAGTGGCTAAAGAAGAGCTATTGAGTACAATAATGATATCTGAAAACTAATAGTTTTTTTGGATCTGAATACTATTAGGAGATACCATGAGAAAGGATACAGAATTCCTAGGGATCTTGTGCAACTGTGTACAAATCTATTGTCTCAAAATATGAATTAAAGAAAACAGACTTCAATATACAAAAATGGATCTGGGGCTGGAAAGATGGCTCCAGACTTTGTCTTACAAGCAGAACCTGAGTTCAGATCCTGAATTCCATATAAAAACACTTTGAGGAAATGTATGGTAATGTGCACTTCAGATTATGGAAGGCGGGGTCAGGGAAATCACAGAATCCCAGAGCAAACAAAAGGGAGGCACAGCAATCCAGGATGAAGACAACTTTGGGCCTCCACAGACATATACATTGCTTCTGATACACATAGACACACAAGTGCGTACACACACAGAGACAGGCAGTCACATCTGAGTATGCACTAAATAAATTTTAAAAATTAAAAATTCATCTGTACTAATTTTGATGGTTATACTCTCAAATCAGAACATCATGGATAAATCTGGATTGTACTTTTTATGTGAAGCAATAATTTGTAGATCCTTTCAAGAAATGAAGTTACTGAAGATGATCGTCTGAGACACACTTTGACTGCATGTTGTGAGAAGTCTTCCAAGGAGGAAGTAATGGGCTTCTGTTCATTAGGCTACAAATTAGGGTCATGGATACTGAAGGATTTAGAAATCACTGCATCGCTCTCCATTCCCATTTCAGTGTTCAAGATATCCAGGAATCTACTGCCTAAAATCCATGGAAAGAAAGAGAAAAAAAGACAGAAATACAAAGTAAATACCAGGAAAACAAGGGAAATAATATCTCCTAACATATTGGCTATCTCTGTGACTTTGGTACTAGGGTCAGTGCCATCCCCAGCAGTTACCTATTAAACTATGAAAATCACTTTATTATTGAAGACCTTTGGTCCATAAAAAGAAAGAGACAGATACATAAATTTTGAGGTCAATGAGAAAGAAAAGGTCAGTAGTAGAGCTGAAAAAATGAATGTGTTAAATGCTGATGTTTCATTCATGGGGCATCTAGTTTATAGACTGGCAACTACAAAATTGTTTCTGAGCTATTCCATGAAAGACGCCAACCAAAGAATTTTCACATTTTCTGTTGTAAAAATTCTCCAACCTAATTATGAGGGTCACAAATATACTTAAAGTCAATGTTAAGGAGGGTAACAATTACATTGATATTACACTCATTACTGACTAAGCATATCTAGTTATTGGCTTATTTGACAACTATTTAAGAGATGTTTACTATACTAAAGAAGAGTAGCACTAAATATTAAAATTGTACGTTGTCTGATCTAGAAACATACATTATACCATTTACTGTTGCTGAAGCAAAATGCTCCCCACTGGTTGACGTACGACAAAAAGATTTATTTAGCCATTGCTTGGGAATTGCTGTCAGTAGCTCTATTTGGCTTCTGGCAAAGTCCCATTGACTCTATTATGTCATGGCTAAACATAAGCATGGAAAACAGTGATGTGTCCAAAGAGATGTAGAGATCAGTGTGTGCTGACCTTGTTTTGTAAGAGCTCACTCTTGGAACAGATGACAACTCAGGGGATAAGACCTATTTGCAAACCTGGAGACAAGTGTTCAATCTCCAAAAGCTCATACCATGGATGGAGAGAACTGGCTTCTGAAAATTGTCCTCTCCACCACATGTGCTGGCTTTCTCTCTGTCTTTGTCTCTGTTTCTGTTTTCTCTCTCTCTCTCTCTCTCTCTCTCTCTCTCTCTCTCTCTCTCTCTCTCTGTTTCTCTCTCTTTCTTTGTAAAACAAATATAAAAATAGAATTCATTCAAAAGAATTCTTTCTCTTTAATACCTGCAGTATGTAATATCTTAGGAATGTGATTCCCCATGATCTAAGTACCTCCCAAGCTCTATCTTTTAACCATTATACTTCCTCTCCATTGCCACACTGGAGACCAACTTTTCAACACATGAATCACTATGTGACACTGACAATATCTGAACCCTAGTGAGATGTATGAAGTCTAGACAGTACTCTTTCATAAATGTGCTGTGGAATGTGTTGTTGGTGTATAGTTTCCAATGAAGTGGGGGTTGTTGGGGTGCACAAAGTCATTAGAAAAATATTAGTCAACAATGTAACTAATTTCAGAAACTAGTTATTACTGCTTTTAATCTTATAAACATGTAATTGGGGTGGCACTCATTTCTAACTTACCAGGAAATTTAAGTTCAGAGTCATTAAATTTATTGGCCTAACATTATAAGATTTGCAAGTCATTAACTATAAATCTTGAGACATGTCTGACTGTTTTTAAGACATCTCTTACTTTACCATATTTCATTTCTTCAAAGTGCTTAGGATCAAGTTATGCAACATCTTGTTCACTCTTTCCTTATCACCACGTATGTCTGAGAACAAATATCTGTTTCCTCAGATTCCTTGTTATGTTGTCAGTATCTAGGTAATATATGATATACAGTTCACAATATTAACATTTATTGAATTACTGTAGTATGAATGTATATATATGAATATATCTAAGGTGGCTTATTCTTATTGCAATCATTCAAAGATATATATTTTCCTGCTAAGAATGTACAAAACAGTCTATTAAGATAAAAACAAATAAACAAACAATAAAAAGACACTGTTAGGGCTTTTACTTATTTATCTTTTTAAATTTTTATTTAATCAGAGAAACCTTTCTTTACAGTGAATGGCAGTGAATCTAGAGACCCCTAACTGTATAAGATGCTATGAATAAATGATGGATAACTTTAAAGATGACATTAATACCAACCTCTCAAATCTCAGGGATCATCGTGGAAGAGGGGCAAAAAGAATGTAAGAGTCAAAGATAAGGAAAGAAGCTGCCAAAAGTCAGCTTATACACATGACATAGTTATAAGACTCATAAATTCTGTAAGCTGCAGTCACAGGCACTGGGTCTACACAAGAATGGCCTTTACAACAGAGTTGGCTGGTGGCGGTGAGTGGTTCATTGGGCCCCACCATTTACCGTTGAACGTTCTGTAAATAGCAAATTCTGGGCAACTAAGCAGCCTAGTGTCTCATTGTGTACTTACCAGTGATCCCACCAGACTCAATAGTCACTTCCAAACCTATGACTGCACAGATGACCCTGGATCAGCACAATGGGACACAAAACAAAAGCCATGAATATGGAAAGAGATTGCTAGACAAGAAGGCAGATGGCAGGGGTGGAAAGGAGATAAGTGGGGATAAAGACAGTTGGAATATATTGTGCAGTATAAGAAATTGTCAAGGAACAAGATTTATTAATAAAATTCTATTCTGTGTGTAGCAAGGGTGTAATTTATATATCAATAAATAGATACATATTTGAAATATATGAGTAAAAAGTTGTTGCTGATACAGGTACACCATCAAGAATATTTGGAGAACACAAATCCGAATGGAGTACATGTGCAAACTACCCATAAATATCTACAATTTGACGTCCTATGTATGCAAAAATAATGTCTAATTTGGATACAATAGGAAGGGAGAAAAAAACTTGTCCTAATTTCATGAGTTGATGGGGAAGTGTGCTATTTATTAATAGAGTTGGTGGTGAAAGAGATGGAGATGCTTGAAAAAATGAAATCACATGGATGGATTGGTGTCACATGATTTGCAGAAACAAAAATATTATGTGTACAAAGACCTTGAGACTCTGTAACAGTAGAGTGAAAAATGGACTAGGGCTAAGAACTTTGGGGTAGAGTCAAGTTGGAAGCAGGAAATGTGGAGGAATGAGGCTGGAAACAGATCTTAGATGGATGTCTTAGAATTATATCTAATGTGTTTATATTTTCTGAGCTAGGAAGAGTGGGGATACTGAAAGACTTCATGCTGGGGAGCAACAAAATGAATTCACATATTAGGTGGAGGACCATTCTATAAACCCACTAAAAGAAGGCAGACAAAGAGGAAAGCTGGAAGCCATACAATTTCATGAGATTCTAACATGATTTAAAGGGGGAAAAAAATCTTCCTTCAAATAGTTTTCAAGCTAGTTTCAAAATTGCTCTTTGAAACACATCCATTAAATATTTTTTCTATTTTTGTTTTCTGTTGTGCCCAACCAACAAATATTTTCTCACACTTACCCCCAGGCCTCCTTTACACAATCCTTTGTTGATTGTTTCTTTTGTGCTTATTGTTGCTGTATACGTATACTAATTTCTTCAGTCATTCTTTGTAAAGTCATCTTCTTAATCAAATTGGTCTAGTAGCTTCATTCCACTAGCTTTGAAACTGAAGTCCAGTGAAATTTTCTACTATTCAATGACCAGTCTGTTGCACAACCTTGCCAGCAAACAGTATTATTCCTACCCTCATGTCTGGAAAATTTGGTATATGTCCATTATGCAACACAGGCAGAACCAATGGAGATCTCAAATGTCAGTTTGATATGCTGGGTCACTGTTGTGCAGAAAAGTCTGAATGCATAATTGAATAACTGGCATAATCATTCTCATTAGTAAAGGGAAGCGGCACAAGAAAGAATTAGATTTTTAAAATTGAAATCGAGGTCCTTGGCCTCCAGTGGTTTTTAAATTTTGTGGGATACTGGGATAGACCATATCAATATGACTCAACTGGCTGTTAGATTGATACATTTGTTAAGATTGACCTTAAGCTAATTTTTTAATAGTATGTGAATTCAAGATTCAGATGTAAGTTGGTACAGCAAACTGGACTATTGCCCCATCATTTATATGATGCACATGAGAGAAATTCTCCAAAATCTTCTTTCATTCCTCTAACTCCATCACCACTGTGCTGTTTGCAAATCCTGCATTTAGCTAGCTGCTATTAGGGAAACAACTAAATGGAGAGGGCTCATTTAACTGACACAAAAGAGCTCTGAGAGTCTCCTTTCCCCAACCTCATTCTGCCTAAATTACCATATGATGAACATGCGTTTATTTTTGTAATAATAATTAGCATTATTGCAGTTCATATTTTCCAAGAGCAATAATATGTCATCTTGAAATCTCCAAGGCTCTGAGAGTTAGGTCAGTATTTTTTCTATATAACAAATTCGGAAACTGAGGCACCATGGGGTTAAAATGGAAATGACTTACTCATCGTTACAGTGATGGGATTAAAGCCCAAGAGAAGAGACCCAATTCTGGGCTCAGACCAATGAGCACCACTCCTCCTTCATGTGAGTTTTGGGGATTGTATTAATTTTAGCTTATAATAGTGTGACTTCTACCTGAGAGCAATTTTCTATAGATCAGAGAACATTTCAAATCCATCATGTTAAGCACTATTCTAGAATTATTTCTACTTTTTTAACTTTGTAATTTATCTTTAAATATCCACAGATACCAATGGTGCATAAATCTAGGAGCTGCTAACATGTATATGATGTTTTTATTGTACCTTTTAGATAAAGAATTGACTAAAATAAAGTGAGTCAGAAAAATTTTATAAATACCATAATTCCTTAAAATGTAGTCAAAATAAAGGGTAATATAGGCATTAAAATGTAATTCATTGTTAAGTACCATAAGGCATTTTGGTAAATACCTTCCTGCAATTCTCCAATGTATTTGATAGGGCACGCAATGTTCATGCCTTTATTAATGCACTGGGATTGCCTCATGTTAATCAGAAGTATCTTTTTATTTCAGAGCAAATCATATATTCTTTACTTTTATTATTTTATTTTTCTAGTTTTATAAGCATATTGAGACTTATCCCTGCTTCCCTCCATCCCTCCTCCTCCATCCCTTCATCAATGCATCCCACTCCCTCCCACCTTCCTGTCTGTCTGCTTCTATCGATCCCAGGGTTCCCTCTAACTTGTCTACTCTTGTGGAGGTTCAGGCCTCTTGTGGAATGCCAAGTTGTCTCTCCTTGGGCCACCCCACTTACAGAGGCATTTCCCTTCACTCATCCAGTTTTAGTCCCCAAGGTTTCCACTGTATATTCTTAATCTCTCTTCAGTTCCTTGATAGTCTATGGGGGCATGCTGGTATATCAGTCATTATGCAGGTCTAATCAGAAGTATCTTATGTTGGTTGGGATTGAATTTATTTTACATCTATCAGAGAGAGAGAGAGAGAGACAGAGAGACAGAGAGAGACAGAGAGAGAGACAGAGAGACAGAGAGAGAGACAGAGAGACAAAGAGGCAGGCAGGCACATGTATCACAGTATGCCACATGGTTGTCAGAAGACAACTTTCAAAAGTTGGCCTTCTTTTCCTTCCACCATGTGATCTGAGGACTGAACTTCATTGCCACACTTGTATCAAGGTGCCTTTGACATTTTGAGCCATCTCACTGACCTGGTGTATATATTTTTAGTTAGTCATTTTTTGGGTGTGATTGTGTTTTAAATCACTTTTTCCTTCTCCAAATAGCCTTGGCATTTGGGGAAGATTGTTCAAAGTAAAGAGCATTGTTTCTGATGTTTTTATATGTGGGATGCATGACTCAAGAGATTTATCCCATGCATTAGTTATACTTAACTGGTAAGAACTTTTAAAAACACATGAAAATTTAGCAGTTTTCAAATTTGTATCTTATCAATTGCTACACTCTATATTCTGTACTTCTTTGCTTTTAACCAAAGCTTCACAAACATTAACCAACCTCTGCCCAGTCTCTCTCCTACATTTATAGTACCTGGTTCTCACCATTCTAATTTCTGCTTTGAGGAACTTAGCTTTCTTAGCTGTTGCATATAAATAAAACCATGAAGATTTTTTTCTTTCTGTGCTTGTCTCCTCTTTTCTTTCTTTTTGCACTTATTTTTCTCATTCTTTTTGTGTTACATATATAAATACAGTGAATTTATATTTTCATACCCTTATTTCCAATCCTATCCCCCCCAATCTTCCCATTACAATCCTTCTTCTCCCCTGCCAGATTCCATCATAATTTCAAGTCTTTTTACACATGTGGCCCACTAGATTTCATCTGGTTTGCCTTTGATGACATATGGCTGAATATTTGCTAGAGCATTACTCATATGTGATGTGTGTATACCATTGAGAAAGTCATCTTCCATTTTCTCCCCATCAACATTAGTCCTCATCAGTCTCTCAGGGAGGTGTGGGTCTGTTGAGATATTTACCCTTCCATTGTGAAATGTCCATAGGACAATTCCCATGCAGGTCTGGTGGAAATATACATAGTTTCAGTGACATCACCAATATAACAGCCCTGTCATGTCCAGAAGATAGTGTCTGGCTGCACCCTTGACCCACTTCAGGCATATACAACCTTTCCATTCCCTCTTCTTCCATGTTTCTTGATGCTTGAGGTAGGGATGTGGGGTGGCTAAGATGTCCTGTTTAGGGTTGAGCAGTCCACAGTCACTTATTTTCTGCATCTCAGCTAGTTGTGCTTTTCTTTAATAAACACCTTTCTTGCCAAAGGACTCTCCTACGTTGAGTGCTGAGTACTCTTCCAATCTATGGGTATAATGACAAATGTTTAAATGACAACTTGACATATTGTTTCTATAAACCTTCATAGCCTAAACTCCCCGTAGAGCCTATGTCCTCTTCTTTGATAGTTTCTTGTTCTAGTTTACAGTAAGAGGAATGTGATCTGTCCTGAAAACTGGGCATTAAATCTGATCAGAAAGCTCTTGGATGTCCCCTTTACCTATATGTCATTATTACTTGCACCTTTCACAGATTGATGAGGCTGTTGATTGCTTTTTTTCCCTCGGTATCTTCCATAATACTTTCTGGTACTCTGAAAGCTGGCCAACAAGGAGGACTCTTCCAGACCAGTTCCAGTTGGTATTTTTTTTAATCCATCTGTGACCCACATGTGTTTCATCTTCAGTAACAGGATCTTACTCTCAGTTTCTGGAGACCAACCAAGATGTGCTTGCCTTCTGTTACTTAACATACTGGTCTACAAGTTCACCAAGGTTGACACAAATAAGAAGATCTCCTTCGATTTAAAAACAAAGTACTATTCCATTATGAAATTAGGCATCTTCTATGTGGAAACATACCACCTAAAATAATATTTCCCTGTAATCATATTTTCCTCTCTCTCTGTCAAACAGTCTTGTTTTAGGATAAGAAGTTCCATGAAAATGTTTCTTAGAGCCCTGCTCACTGCCTCATTGTGCATCATCTGATCTTTAAGTAAATTGGGGATTATTGTGATTATATATTTTCAAGGTCCTTGGCCATGGAGGTAGTTCAGTGGTTAAAGTGCTTGCTGCCAAACAAACAGAACAGCATTTGGATCTCTAGATCCCATGTGGCAGAGATCTTCATAGTTACAAAGAGAGGCAGGATGGAAGTGTTAGAGGAAGAAACAGAAGTAGAGGTAAGGGAGGGGTAGGAGTAGAGGTAGGGGTAGAAGTGGAAGTAAAGGTGTGCTCTGCAGAGACAAGGGCCATGTGGATGCAGAAAGCAGGGATCTGTGTGGAGAAAAAGTTCCTGAGCTCTTCCCTTTCGCCCTGTGGGTAGAATTATGTGTCATAGTCCTGCAAATAAAATTATCTACAACTAAGTATAATATATGACAGAATTTGGTGAGATGCATGGACATAGCAAAAAGGTTCATCTTTACAGGAAGAGTTCATCTTACATACAAGAGTTGTCAACTTCATCACTCAGTACTCACAGTCATCTTTATTTTAAAGGTGGTGAATTACTTCTACACTTCTGTGCTTGCCAAGGTAGGTAGCAAACAATCAACTCTGTGGCAGATTCCTCAATCATGTGACAGAGATACTCCAAGAATTGAATTACTGGGGATAAATCTCCCCTGCTGCAAATGAATATATAGAAAAGTGTTTGACTATCTCATGGTAAAAAAAAAAGGTTCCATCTATTTTAGAAAGTAATATCCTTAATCACTCTTACTAGGTTAGATTTATATATCAAAGTTTCCAAGAAGATCATGGTTAGAATGTCCAAAATAAAATTAAAATCACATTTATGGTCACTGGAAGCTGAGTGTATGTCAATAGAAACAAGATCAAGATTAATCATAACAAGTATTATTTATTGAATACCTACAGCTTTATGGACATTCTTGCAAAACTTCATCACTTTGCAAAAGCAATATTCTTACTTCCATTTAGAGATGAACTTCTCTTAAAAAGCCATTACATGACTCACCCAAGATCACACAGCTATTTGGCAGCTCTTAGATTTGACCCCTAATCATGTACTTCTTTCAATTACATGCTGCCAAAAAGGGAGTCCTGAAATTTCAACACTGGTTCAATTGGCTTGAAAGACCATGTGTTTTATAGAAGAGCAATCAAACTCAGTTTGATGATATTAAGTTCCTTTCCAGATGGGTTTGGTGTATTTACTTGTAGAATCTAGCTGTATGTGTAAGAATGTATGTGTAGAGTTCTTGAAATTTATTTATTCTTTGTATAAATATAAGTGCTAATATTTATCTATTGTAAGAAAACCTCAGGTAGTATTTCCTGTGGGTGCATGGAAAAGCCAGGATATAAAATAAAAATTCTCTAAAACTAAGTTGGCTCTGCAACTAGTCCAAGGAAAACTGGCTATTTATCCTAGGTTAAATACCATTACAGATTGATGATCCTGCCACCATTCTTCCGTTTTCAAAGCTTTGGTATGTTCGTTGTTTCATTTTCTATGCAAATGCTCTGAAATGAAGCAGAGTAATGCAGATAAGTTTATGTTACAGTCTTACCTCATTTTGACTAGCTATACTTAGAGCTGTTTGTAGGGTCCTCTCATTTGCTTCTCATGAAGGCACTATCAACACAACAGATACTATCATTCCAGGTTTTCAAAAGAGAAACGAAATTTAACTTCAAATAATCTGGCAAGGTTGTACAGCTGGTGAACAATGGAGTCAGCAGTTGAATGCACCCAGGATTTTACTGGGTTGCTCAGCAGGGCTTTTCTTATAGCATGTGCTTCCAGAGGCCTTGCTAATCATGATTCCTAATGTGTTTCAATAGAATATCATCAGCTGTCCTATTCATCATAGTACAATAATCGTAATTCAAGGTATTTGTGACTATAGTGGTCTTTCCAAGCTTATTTGTTTATTGTCTTGGATCTCAGTAGGAGTAAGTTACTATGGCAACAGTCACTATAGAACTACACAAGATACATAATGGATATGAATCTTCACAGGTGTCCATCTATGACACCTTTAATGAAAAGCCAGTCCAAAATTTGAAAGAATGTGTCTCATATATATATTATGACCCTCATGCTGCCATCACTCATTTTAAAAATAGGCATGCCTATCACCAAAAGGCTAGGTGAGTTCTGCTTGTTATAAAAACACTTTTGAGAAGTGACTTTGGTCTTTAGCAACATAATTGAACTAGTTTTGCTTTATTCCTTTTCAAGTTGTCAAGACTAAAAGCTTCACAGATCCCAAATATGCTCACTGTTTTTGCCATGTTCCTCTTAGCTCAAGTCAGATGCAGCTTAACATTTGTCCTACTACAAGCTCTCACAAGTCTTGAGACTCACTTCACGGTACATCTTAAAGGCACTTCAAAAACAAAGGCACTTTGACAAATGGTAATATCTATAGATGAGACTACCTCAGGGTGTGAGCAGTCTAGAATTTGTTCTGTGTATCGAAGGCTTGAAGGAGCAGCAGGGTATAACTTGCCATTGTGAAAAAGACAAAATTCACAGAAAAACTGCCTTAAGGATTTGAAGACTCATCTGTGGAAGAGGCACCTTATTCTGAAGATCTCTGCAATGCAAAAGTTAACACCCACATGGGGAACCGACAAGAAGCAGGTTTGAATTCCATGTGCAAAAGGACCATGTGATGCTTAGGACTGGTGTATATAGAAAAGTCTGCCTCATGGTGCAGTGGGCACCTCCCTGGGAGGATTCCTGGAGGGTGAGATGCTTAGAAAAGAAAGCTGCTAGGATGCCTTCAAACTCAGTTACACAATTCTTGGATGAGAACCGTGAACATTTGTTGAGCTCCCATATGTTTTGCCTCTTTTAGCCTATCTTATCCTCACAAGAACCTCAGGAAGTAGATACTATAATTACATAAACAAGGAAAACTAGGGGTAACAGAATTACATAATTTGTTCAAGGACATTTGTGAGGAGTAGTGAATTTGGGATTTAAAACCCAATCTTGCAGCACAACAGCCAAAGCTGTTAACTATTGGACTATAGCACCATCAAAAACAGGTCATGCCTTGGTTATATTTGGCCATAAACATCTCAAAACAATCTTTCACAAGTTCTTGTGACTATTGATAGATTTATGTTTATAAGTGATATCCATTATAAGTATATGCAATCCCTAAATTCAGCTAGATAGCAAAAGTACAACTATTATTATGTATGCATGTGCACATGTGTCTATTTCTGTGTCTCTATATGTGTATGTGGTGTGTGTGTGGGGGGGGGGAATTGTTCTGTCAAACCTAAGTGATTTAAAATAGTTACTGTATGTTTGTGCTTTGGGATTTAGTTTTCTGTCTGCTTCTCCCCATCAATACTTTGTCCTACGGTAATTCAGTCAACATCATGTTATACCTCCTCAGATTTTCATCTGCAGACATGACTCTCCAGTTCTGACCTCCACACACACCTGTATGTCTGTCTATTTATCCTAGCTGTCTGACTGTAGGTGCCCAAAGTACAATTCATTCCATGAGTCTTACCTATTGCTATAATGTAGATTTATACCATAAGTATAGTGTCCACTCTGTATTTCTACCTTTGAATTTTCCTTTATACATTACACTCATACATAATGAACATGATTTTACAAGTTAAAATTTTCATTTTCCAGGCATGGTAACTCAAGCTATCTTATTTGAAAGCTATGTTAAGTGCCACTTATTTCAAATAGCCTTTTCACCTTGAAAACTGAAGGCAGAACCCTGTACAAAGTGTAATTTTCAGAATAAGACTGAGAAATAGGACAAGATGATGGTCTCTCATTCCTGACCTCCTCTGTTCTTATTTAGTAATAAAAAAATTACTATGTGAGAAAATAAGTTACATTGAAAAGCTAAATAACACAATGAAGTTGTTGGAAAGAATAGATTTGAGAATCAGACACACATGCTTTTAATCTGTCATTTGCTGGTTGTGTACCTCTAGATGAGTTGCTTAACCTCTCAGATTCATTTCCCGATTTGGGTATTGGAGATGATGTGGTAGAATTTTATTTGAACGGAATGAAATATTATGAGCCAAATGCTGTCATAGAGAGGGGGGCTTGAAATAATTTTTTACCTGATCTCTTAGACCCCACTAATATCTTCTTATCCCAAAGAATATCCTTTCATTACAATGTCTAAGTGAGAGAATTCCTATAAAAGTAGAAGGATGATACAAGCTCTTTGTGCAAACTTTGTGATCTTAAATTCTTCTTTTTTAAAAAATTTTCTTATTAGAGCTTTAAATTTATTGTATAAATGAACAAAACTTAACTCTGCTGGTTGACATTCATATTTTGTGTCTTATTTTCATGGCACCAGGCTATAAAATAGTCATGCTTTTTAAAATGTGATTTTATAGTGTCCGTTGCTATGATATTATTGAAGCATGAAAACTACATCTTATTTTGTAGAAGAAATTGCCCATTTTGTATCAGAGACAATCAGGAAATAAGATGTGCAGCACAGACATTACTTCACAAGTAGATTTTAGTGTTTAAGATGCATCACTTTGAGCTTTCCCTCCACATTCTGTCAGGATGCTCAGAAAATGATGAGTAGCTGAAAGTGATTCCTGATTTTCTTCTACTTATGGGCTATAATAAACATGTGGTAGCTTGAGCAATGCAATGAGACATCTGAACTAAGGGAAAAAAAAGGGTGAAAAATCCTACCCATATGGATTTTGAAAGAAGTAAAAGAAATATGCAGGTTTGGATTTTGCTCAAGTTACATTTAACACATTGGTGGGAGAACAAACGTGACAATTAAAAACAACCAAATGGTTACCTAGTTTAGAGAGCCGACATGGAGGAAAAAATAGAAAGTGACACCTTCTGTGGAAGAAAGAGAACAAATGGCAGAGCTAGATATGGAATTGCATCAGTGTAGCTCTTCTTCCAATACAAATGCCTTGGAAACTTGCAGCACACGTTGCAAACTCCACAGAGTACATGTTCTGATTTTCCTTCTATATTTTCTAAAACAGACTAATGGAGCTTTTGCCCACCTGGGTTACTCCTCTATTTATCAGTTAGCTTCAGCTTGCTTTGGATGTTCTCCATTGCTAATAAGGTCCCCCCTCCCCCCGAAAGCATTGTGCTTTCAGTCACAAGACCACATATTGGAAGTCAGGAGATGGAGGCTGGAGGATCTGCACTTTCCGGCCAGTCTCAGCAATGTAGAGAAATTGAGGACACACTGGGCTACATTAGACCCTCTTAAAAAGTCTGTCTGCCCCACCCCAAACTAAAACAAGACTGTATTTTGCTCATGTTTGTCCACAACAGGACAACTTATATCCTAGACTTCCTTTTTTTGGTGTTTCACACCATGTGGCTGTGATAGTCTCAAATGTCAACTGGATTCCTAAAAGGTGGACCTCTGGGTATGACTAAGAACTTTCTAGTTAAGTCTGGCCTCTGGGAAAACCTGAAAGAGATTATCTTTATTGCATAATTGAAGTGGGAAGACCCAGACCAAAGTGAGCAGGATTATTCCATGAGCAAGTAGATAAAGATGTGAAGAACTAGTTGAGTATTTTTGGCCAGGAAAGCAAAGGATTATGCATGCATTGGTCTTGCCTTCTGTCCTTGCTGTGGATGTGATGTTACTATTTACCTTGAATCCTGATGCTGGTATGAGCTTCCTGCTATGATGGACTATAGCCTGCAATTGTGAGTTCAGTAAAACCCCTTTCTTTCCTAAGCTGTTTGGTCCCCAAAGTGTTAAACCAGTGACTTAAGAATACTTCATGGCAGAATCACTCAAGGTATTGGTTTAGCTCTTTGGTGCCACCCAAGACCCAAAAAATCAGAATATTTGTGGGTAGAGTCCACAATCTGTATCTTGCACACTTTGCTTTATAATTGAATTCAGGAGGGACAGCCTTACCACACAATGATCATTTATCAAAACTGAACATCTATCAAATTCTTCTTCTTAAAGAATGCCATTTTAACCATGATATGTGAAGAGTGGAAAGGTCTGAGCTGCATGCTAGAAAATATAAGACCAACTCATGATTCTAATGTTTCTTGAGTGGCTGATCTGGTTTCCAGTCTCCAGGCGTAAACCAACTCAGAGGGCTAATGAAAAAAATTTTAAAAAGTAGGATGAAAGGGGCAGGGAGGTACGGTGAGATGGCTTATTATGTAAAAGCCTTTTGCTGCCAAATCTGATAACTTGAGCTCAATATCCAGGATATACATGGTAGAAGGAAAAGAACAAGTGCATGTTATCCTCTGACTTCCTTGTGTGGGTTGTGGCATGCACACATTACCTCCTTACTGACAACCTTCATAAACCTGAACTTCAGCCCTTCCTTCTAATTTGCTTCTTTGCATTTTGTGTATGGCCTATGGCAGCATTCTATGACGCATCTGTCTATCTCCAACAGGAAGTAATAATCCAGAGAAAGTCTAATAGTTTTATCCGTGCTAGATCTGAAGAGGCTAGTGTGGTTGTTGTTTGAATGTGATTTTCAGTTTTAGCTATAGTTTTATCTCTAAAATTCATCTTGAAGATGAATCCTTTTGCAAGGTATTAGAAATATACAAACCTTAACACAATGATGGTTTATAGAGTTGGACCTTCAGAAATTATTCAGATCATATAAAATCACCATGATAGCTTTCACATGATCAAATATTGAGGGTGTTAAAACAAAGACACCAGAGCATCCATGCATATCCTGACTCCAGCTAGGGGAAATGTTGCACCACCTCAAGATTCTGGAAGCAAGAAGGCCACCTATCAGGTCTGCCAATCTTGTTTCCCCAGAAAGGTACACCAAAACAAATATCTTCTTTAATATTGTCTACTCTGTGACACTGAATTTGAGCAACAGAAAACACACAAAGATTTAAAGTAGCTAATTAGAAGTCATCTGGGGAAAACCATGCTAATAACTCCTTAGATGGTCTTCACCTCTCAGATAACAACCATTTGCCACTTCTCTTATTAAGGTTTCCTTTTATTCCCTCTGAGGCATTTTGCAGAAAGTCATCTTAGGAGCAATCAAAACAATAGGACAAAACATCATGTAGAAATTTAGAGCTTTAAAAGCATTTTCCATTTCATCCTATTTTTAAATTTTTTATTTTACTTATTTATTTCATATGCATATGTATGTTTGAATGAATGTATTCATTCATTTATTTATTTTGTGTATGAATATATGTGTGTGTGTGTGACTTATACGTAGAATGCATGCAAATTCACTAGCCCTTTATGGGATGCTGGGCCTTTGGCAAAGGAGCCAGTTTAAGATATAGTCTCTAACCACCAAAGTGAAGGATTTAGAAGCATAAGGAGCAATGTGGGTGGGTAAAGCACTGGGCATTTTGTGTTTGCAGTTGATTTTATCAATTGACTTTCTGCAGATCAATCAATCTGTGTGATTCCCCTAATTTCCTCACTTGCTAAATAGAAACTATAAGACTAACTTGCAGAACTGGTTAAAGAACAAGTAAGTATAAAGTAGTGATAGGAATGCAGGTATTACCAACAGTTGAGTGTGAAATCAACATTCTTGTAGTGGTTAATAATGGGTTAAGAGTCACAAGCTCTAATCTTCCAGTCCATGTACACAAAGCAAACATGAATTTTTAAGAAGATGAGCATATTATAGGTTCCAGAGCTAGGATCGATTTAATTATCAATGACAAGAACATTTGAAATAAAAGCAGAAACACTGAGCACTAAAATCTGTCCAAAGGTTTAAAATGATCAAATCTCCAGCCTAATACTAGCAGGGGATCTGGCTTGACAGCTACAAAGATAACAGTTCCTATGTATAGGAACTGTTTATCTTTAATTTATTCAATGCATTTATTGAACTTCTATAGGAGTCAGGCAGTAAGATCAGTACTTGAAACCTCAATGGTGTATAAAAAATAAACTGTACCTGCCATCACAGTGTATTTATTAAAGACTAATCAATACACGCTCATTCCATAACATTCCTAGTATGAGAAGCAGTGATGTAGTAGTGTTTTGGAGCATTCCTTTTGGCATCACACAGGGGTTTGGATTACATATCCATGAAATTCCAGCTCCCAGCACACAGTCAGCTCTAAGAGAACATTTCTGCACTTAGAAACAGAGTACTTACTGATAGACTCCTTTTCCTCCAACTCCCACATTCAGAGCAAAAGCTCTGTTTGCAGGTTCCCTGCTCTTTCCCCAATGGCCAGCAGGCACCTACAAAGCCTGTGTGTGGTCACACATCTCATGGGGACACTCCCCTCTGTCATTCACTCTGCCTACAAGTCCAGGTACTCTAAAAGCTCCAACCCCACCTTCAGACATCAATTTTTCTCCATCTGTGATTTAGGTCACCAGGTCACCATGCAACCATGTAATCAATAAACTTTTTCTATTCCTTGTCCATGGCATGACGTATTTGAGCTTTTTATCTTACACTTACTTCATGGTTTTGGTGAGGATTCAATGAGGCAGTGCAAGGGACTTTGCACTTAATTTAATATTAGCATATGCACAGGAAGCATTCCATAAAAATTAGCTGTTGTTTCTGGACACAATTGCTTCTATAAAGACTTCTATTAGAACACCCAGTGGGTAGAACATGCAAGAGTGAGGTGAAATCCCTACATCCCAAAAGATGCAATGATTTAATAATCTGCAATACCTGTGCAGCAGTGAGCTTTGAGAGACAGAGACTAGAGGATTTCCAGAAACCAATCTGGTTTGTGCATCAGTGGTTAAGAGATATCATCTCAAAGAAGGTGGAAAGGCAAGGCACTCACACTCACAAACATATTCACTTACATTACACACACACACAGAGTCACAAGTACACACCAACATGCATGCATGCATATATGCATGCACACACATAGGCACAGACAGAAGCAAGCACCAGTATGTACCACATAGAATACATACAGCCAGGGGATAGCTCAGTTGGTAAATACACCTACATATAAACTTGGTGGCATGAATTAAATCCCTGTAGTCCCCATGGCAGGAGAAAACCAACTTTTTGAAATATTTCCTCTGTGATTTCTGTCTCTCTTTATCTCTCTCTCTCTCCCTTTTGCAAACAAGCAAGAAATATATATCAGTAAAATATTTTTTAAGAAAAGAATAGTAAAGGAGGAAGAATTAGTTTGAGGAGAAACATGACAGTACATTTCAGTATTTAATCAATGTGAATTGAATAAGTTTGGTAGTAAACAAAGATATTACTTTAAGTATTAAGTATGTAACCATCTATGTGCATTTTTTCTTTTATAATAAAAGATTACTTTAGAATAGTTTTAGAATGACAGAGAAATAGTGAAAAGTACGGAGGTCTTTGTACACTTCCTACTCTCTCACGTGCAAATCTCCCACACTATCTCCATCCAAGATTACATTCACTACAACCATTGAGTCTGTATTGGCTCCCCACTATTGCACGGGATCCAAAGAATTCATTGGTAGTCACTCTTGCTGTTGTTCAGTCTATAGGTTTGAACAAATACACAATAATATGTATCTACCATTATAAAACCTTACAAAGTCATTCATTACCATCGAAATGCTCTGTGCTCTGCTTCTTCAACCCTTCTCCCCTTTCCCTTAACCCCTGCAAACCAGTAATATTGTCACAGTCTTCTCAGTTTGGCTTTTTATAGAACGCTACCTGGTGAGAATCATACGGGTTGTGCCTTTTTTAGACTGGCTTCTTTCACCCAAGAATTTGCATTTAAGCTTCCTCTATGTTTTTCTCATGTCTCAGGAGCTCATTTCGATGTGGGTCTGTGTCCATTTGCATTTTATGAATGCATCGGAATTGACAT
Source organism: Typhlomys cinereus (assembly GCA_023101885.1). NCBI lineage: Eukaryota > Metazoa > Chordata > Mammalia > Rodentia > Platacanthomyidae > Typhlomys > Typhlomys cinereus. The sequence goes on along the minus strand of JALPQD010000387.1, from coordinate 1,606,032 downwards.
AACCACTCATTGAAAGAGAAGTGTCACCATTTCTTCCAAAGTTTGACAATGATTTAAAAAGTCGGGAGGGATACAAACTTCCACGGTCAGGTTCCATTCTGGCAGAGAGTTCCTAGCAGGTCCAGGGAACTTGCTACACTGTATCTACAGGAAGAACTGAGGGAGGGGGCATACTTTCTTGCTTGCCAGTCTACTGTCGCATTCCCCCCCTCTCTCTTTGTGTGTGTGTGTGTGTGTGTGTGTGTGTGTGTGTGTGTGTGTGTGTGACCTGTTTCCCTGAGGAATGGTCTCAGACACCATGGGCTGGGTCTTCTACATCAATTAGATAATTATAGGCTTGTTCTGAGACTTGCCTTAACTAAATACATCTTCACAAGTGTACTGCCTAAAGACTCTGCTCTCAATTTTCAAGTAGATATCTGAAATTAACTCTCACAGAAAGCTGATAATCATCCCGAAAAGTGGCTGGACCATGGTATATCCCCATCAACAGTGAATGTATTTTCCAAATGCTAAACATTCCCACCAGCATTTACTTCTGTGAGATTATTAAAAACTTTGTCAGTTGTTCTAATTTGTGCTTCCTTTATTAAAGTGATATAGAACACCTTATCATAGGTTTACCTGTAATTTGTATATCTTCTTTAGTGAAATATCTGTTCGTAATGTGCCCACTTTACCTGGATCCTTTATTTGTTTCATTGTTGAGTTTTGAGACTTCTTTGTGTATTTCATGTAAGAGTCCTTTATCAGATGTATTTTTTTGAAATAATATCTCTCCATCTTTAGCTGTTTTTCCTGTTGACATCATCTTTTACAGTTTTTTCTGTATCCTCATTCTATTGTTTTCAATTTTTGGTTTAAAAGCTTTAAAAAGCAGTTGCCTCTTAGAAGTGCATTTGATAATTTTAGTTCCTACACGAACATTTTTCAATGTGTTGTGGAGGGGATTTAAAGGGGGATAGCATGAGCTTCCATGCTTACCCATCAGCACAATATATCGATATATATATTCTACTTCCTTTCAATTTTAAATCTGAAGAAAACCTCAATGGTTTCCTGCTGTTGCTAAAGGGGTAAGGAATTCCACAGAAGTTATCTTTATGGCTGAATATAACATAGCAGTACGATACATTATCAAGTTAAATTGTTCAAGTCCACAGTAAATTGTATAAACATTCAGCCTAGTTATAATGCTGTTTCGTCAAAGCTCAAATATTGTACCGTGATTTTAGTAGAATTTACAGTCTTTCTCTCAGTATACAGAACAGAATAGAATTTCTTTACTGCATACATGGAGTATCAAAGAAAGGGAGAGTCGAGAAATCATTTACTGAAATGTCGAGCAGGCCCTGTGGCCTGCCTATAATTTCAGGTTTGGATGGCAAAGCCTGGGATTGAACCCCCAGCATAAGCAAGATAGCTAAACTACCCCTAATGGTGCATTCTTGATTTAATTACATAGCTAGTCTCTGAGCAGTGAGGTGGAAGAGTTACTTTAGATGATTCCTGGTGTCACCTTTGAGCTTCCGCATGCATGTACATTGATATGCCCATATACCTGTGTATAAACCCACATGCAAACATGAATATCATGTGTACCCACCCTGTTATGTATATACACCCAAAAATCTTTTCTGTTGCCTTTTTTATTCCCTCTGCAAAATGTAAGAAATCATTCTGATATGTTCTCTGCTTTCCAGACAGGCAGGCAGCTTCAATGAAGTCTTCCTCTATAAGAACCACCTTGTTGTCAATTCCAGTGTCAGTCCCTTCCAACTCTCTGTTTTCATAATAAACCCTGACCTGGCATGACCACCTCCTTCATGGTTCAGGAGTCTCTGAAGAGCTAGTAAAGATCAGAGCAGGGATTCTCCCCAGGGCAGTCACCGCTTCTGCAGGATTGTGTATAATTATATGTAGACAACTGTCCTCTGGGAAGGCAGCTGAGGAAAGAAAGATGGATTTATACCACACTATTAGAGCATAAAGGAAAGGTCCTTACTTCGTGAGACACCCAGCTGTAGGATTGGACAACATATGACCATTTAGTATTTGGACAGCAAACTGTTCAAAAATCTATATCCTGTCCAGTGTCACTTAGCTGAACAGAGGGCCTTGCTTGCCCTCGCCCCATTCCTTTCAGTTTCTGCACTTGATAGTTTTAAGGCCATTTGTATAACATCTGAACTGTCAGAAACAAGCAACTTTTATCCTCAGTGTAAGCTGACATTAGATAAGTCAGGACCCTTTCAGGAGGTTGGGATTCAGCTGTTGCCACATCCTGAAGATTGTTTGTGGGTGTGTGATGTTCAAACTAATAGGGAAAACTGAGACTTTTGAGGTTTTGGAATGCCAGATTTGTTTTGTCACAGATCTATAAGTGAGATTTTTAAGGGTAATATAGAGATCTGAGTTAGATCCAAATATTAATTTTGAAATTGAAAAAAAATACCTTAGAGTTTGATTAACCACTTTGTTTGAGAAGCTAGAGATTGGCTGAAAGTTCTGGCTTCTTCTGATCTCACTAAATGACTTTGAAATCACAAGGCAAATGCTTTGGCAGTACCACCGAGCTAGTTTGGTAAATCATCACAATATCCTATTTCGCTTCTGGCTGGGCCAGCCCTCACAAACCACCTGCCCCGTTAGACCTTAGGGCTCCACCACTGTGGGGAAGGCTGAAAAGCTCTGACACCCCGCGCCACCTGCAACACTGCTGGGCCGATCCATTTGGTTCCATTTGGCTTTTGCAGTTGATGATGAGCCACAGTTCAACTGTTTTATCCTGAAACAATATCAGAACATTT